>JBCAUA010542260.1:0-14678 GCA_038406235.1 Peronia verruculata | reverse complement strand
CGGGGGGGGGAGGGGGGAGGAGGGGGTGAACAAGGTAGGGATGTTTTATATAGAAACAGTGTTTTGATTCTCCCCCAAACAGGACTAGGATCGACAATTTCCTTTAAGATAAGAAAAGTCAACATGGAGATTTTGAAAGACTCTTTTTATGTGTTTGTGTGTTGTTTGCTTTCGATGTAGGCAGGCCATTCATGTAAGCTTAATTTATCCTTTAGCTTCTTTGCTTTTAGTATTTTCATGAAACTTTTCAGGAGTGTAGAAATAACTGACACCGATATAACGATATCTATCATAGGTCCAGCAACAAAGAAAACGCAGCAGCTTCCCCTGTTTTTATAAATATTATTTAATTATTTATATATGGAGAAGTAAAATTGACAGATAAGCAGAAAAGCGCCTATTCATCGGATTACGTTAATAGTGACGTGTTAAATTATAACCCTTAATCCAGATCGGCAGCATGTGTGTTCTGCACCTTTCTGGGGGAACGAACCTTCAGTTGAATCAATCGATTTCCTATCACAAATGATCCATAATTAATGACTCGCATTACTCCAGCCTAACCGGCCTTGTGACTTCTCTCTTCAGCTCAGTCGTAGATCATGATAAGAACGATCTTGTTTTCATCGATTGTGAAAGAGCATAAGGTTTGCTCATTGATTTTGTTGATGTCTAATGGAACAATAGATATTTCCTTTCACTCCCCCATTTCTCCATTTATCCGAGCATTTATATAAGTAAAATACTGGAATTATTTATCCAGGACTGTAGCATTGTTGCAATATCACAGATACCAAAATATATATAGTAGCCTCCTATAACGAAAATGTGCAGAATGTGCAAATAAAGAAGAGCACTTTTTAAAATGATCCATTGAACAAGCTATGTTAATTTACTGGATTATTTAATTTTATATTAATGGTCTCAAATTTTAAGACAGACTGTCTGCCGACAACTAGACAATACACCAAAAGAACGAAAAAAAAAAAAAATGTTGAACTTGATATATTAAAAATAAACTGGCGTTACTGGCCAGATTTTGGAACCTCTTTGTTTTTTGTCGGGTAATTACCATAGATTGTTGTTATGATTATTAAACTGCTTTCTCGTCTTCTGTCTTTGCAACTAAACTTTAAAAAACTGAAGAAACAAAACATTCACTGCATTTATATAAAACACACAGCCACACTGTGGTCGGATTTAGTAGAGTTTCACATCCATGAGGTCATTATAGTCATTTACTCTATTTCGATTTTCGGGTTTGGCCTTCCCCCAATCTCTTCTCAACCTGCCTTATCTTCTCTCGCCATGATGCCTTTAACTTCTTTCATTTATTATAAATCAATTGGAGATGTAGGTGTTTATGTATCAAGACTACTCCCCACTATTTCGTGACACTGTTTCACAAGAAAATGAAGATATCTGCGGAGATTTTAGTTTTTTTTTCTTTTTTTCCTACTGCAATTAGATAGATAATATATCAATCGCGTTTGGAAAAAGATCATGACCATGAAGGCCATACTGAACGATAGCCCTTGACTACTGTGAAATGAAGTTAGTTGAAATGTGCCTTCTGTGTACAAGATGAAAACTTTAAACACGTTAAAGTGCAAACGGACCGTGTATCTATAGATCATACCACTTTTCTTGTTCATTGGCATTCTATGCTACACAAAAAACTCCTGGGGTGTTTGAAAGTGTTTTTTTCAACTGTGACGATCTCTTTACTTTGTGCAAAAATATAGATCTCTGCTCTAAGGAATACCGTTACATGCGTACACCTATAGCAATGGTCTCATTGTAACCGTCCTGGAAGCCCCGTGTCAATAGTTTTGGAATCATCTTTCTTATATGAAAACGCCGTTAAGTACAGTGTTATTGAGAACGTTCGCTTGCTGTCTCTTTGACGGGATGGCAGGATTAGAACCCCGAGACATAATGTTGTCAGTATCTGTATGTCTATTTGTGCTCTTGACCCTAAAAGGTTTTTGTGACAAGACTGGTGCTAGATGAATTTAATGCACAAGGAGTAGAGACTTTAAAGACAGACCATTTTTTTTAAAATCGATAGCATTTAGATGCGGTCATTGGTAAGGACTGTGTCCTCTCTGCCAATGATATTCATAGCCAGGAATAGCTAAATCATGAGAAAACAAATCTTGAATCAGATCCCTGTGAATTGTTATGCAGTAATGCCAAAGGTGGTCTGTATATATATATTAAGATATATATAATCGTGTCTTGGTTTCCAGGTATATGGACGCTAGTGCCTCCTGTCTAGTCTTGCGTGGAGTGGAAAGTAGAAGATATTTTGAGTGGTCAGGTGGTCAGGGCCCATGCCGCAGCTAATCAGCCGTGACGCATTGGCTGTAGAATTCCTCACTAGCCGTCGGTGCCAGGCGCTGACGTCGTAATCTATCCTATCTACTATACTGATCTCGGGGACTGATCAGAGGTACCTAATATGTGGGAAAGGGTGGTATGGACTGACAGGAGAAAGAAAAGATTAGAAAAAAAAAATGTTCAGGGGAAAATTAAAGGCATGAGAAATAAGTTCTGTTGATGTTGCGCGTGCAAAAGGAAAAGGACGAGAAAATAGATTATTAGTTGAAATTACGCATTTTATACATATCGGAAAAATAAAACTCACCAAAATATCTAGAGACAGGGAGGGTGAAAGAGGTTTCCCTTATACCAGGATATGTTTTCGAGAGAAAGACGATTCAAATGTATCACTCATTAGGATGTCTGTCATGTGCTAGAAGGATAACGATTTCGAGGTGACAAGATACTTAGTGAGGCTATATTAAAAAAAAAAATAAAAAATGAAAGAAGCCCCAGAAGAGCCAGTTTGCGATATCAAGATAAGAAAGGGGGAGGGGGTTGAATTGGATCCTTTCGTGGTTATACCCTTTTTAACAAGGGATAGCAATATACACCATACGCTTGTATAAAAGATTGATAGACTCATAGAAAATGAGCAATTATGAAAAGATAAATGATGAGATAGAATAAGGTAAAATGTCCTAGTGAAAAAGAGAATGGGTGCGAATCATTGTGAAAGAGAGAGTGAGAGAGAGAGAGAGAGAGAGAAAGAGAGAGAGAAGGGGAGGGGAGGGAGGGATAACATTATCTTTGAACGTGTAGTTTAAAACAAGGAGATAAGACAAGCGTTAAATTATTTATGATTATCTTGATCATCGTGGCACGACATCCAATTCAGTTTGATAGATGTCTTTATGTGAACAATACAAACGAATTGTGTATGCACATATAACTGTAGCTTAACTGTCAATGTCTGCTTTGATACTATCGTGTAAGAAAACATTGTGATTTATGCGTACATGGTGTATACGCCACCAAGAATGGAAAGAGCAATACTGAGTTGATAAAGAGAACTGACAACAGTGGGGTCTGGCAAGCCGCGGTCGTCGATGCTCCGGACCTGATATCTAACGAAGAAAAAGGGTGCATACAATATAACGTCATAACGGCTTTCATAACGCACTCGTCTTTTTTATCCTCCTTGAAGAGAAGGGAACATAATCATCTTTGTAACATGACAAGAGCTATCCATTTAAATTCGAGAATCATCAGTATTTTACTATCCCCGTGCGATTGTCGGGCAATGCACTAGTGTTATATGATTTAATTAGTACGCTTCTTTTACAGTGCATAGCTATAGGCCTACATCATGGATCCCTAGCATGACAATGTAAAGATTATTCAGTGGAAAACGTTCTAAATCAAGGCAAATTTCGAATCCATGTGAGACTATTGTGGGAGAGATAGCTGATAAGTGTCTCATGGAAATATAAGACAGGCACCAGAGAAAACTTAAATGGTTTGAAAATTGAACCATGAAATTCAATTAAGTGCGGGTGATTGGATGTGATGTAATTTGCTTTGAACAGGATCTGACATAGATCCAGCCCCGAGGGTGTTGTACGTAAGGCAATAGAACAGGAGTTGCTAGATGAATTTACCTGGAATCATTTCACCTAGAATATTCACAGCACCATGTTATAAAGTAAGTATTGACTCTTCTCGGAATACTCAGGCGAATTGGGCCTCGATTCCAAAATATGAAATAATCGATCTGAAAGTGTTTTGAAAAAAAAGAAAAGAAAAGAAAAGAAACGTGTTTAAGAATATACTTTTTGATAAATTCCCTTTACAGCTTTTGATTGTTCAGTCTATACATACCCTTTTCTATCTTTTTGAATTCGTAAACATACCGTGCTTGGCCCACTATAGCTGTAATTGTACTGACGCGTGTTAAATTCCAAACAGAAACAAACAAACAAGACAAAGTGAAAGTACCTTACTTAACGCTGTGTTCTATTGACACTGTCATAGAAACTTCCTTTAGGGCTTAAAACCTTTGCAGATAAAAGAATGTGCGCGGGGTGGGATCTTCTTGGTCTGTACCATAGCAGTAATGCTGTTATACTGTCATAGCGTAGCCTAATTTTAGCTATCGTTGTTTGTCGCAGTAATGAGATCCTAAGTGAATTTAGCTGAAGGTATCCCCCCTCCCCTCTATCAGAAGCAAATATTTCATTGTTATGGCTTGTATCTGACCTAGGTCAATGGCCTTCATGAACAGTGTTTTAGTGATACTTCGTATTACTATTGCTGCTGTTCATATTGTTAAGCCCCTCAAAGTTAAATATTTGAGATAGAAACCAAACTTTCATTATCAGAAATCATTCAATTGTTTTTTTTTTCTATATGATTGTTCACAGAAGCTTATTTATATACATGTATTTGCATTCCAAGTTCAGCTGGCTGGGTAGGTTGAGACTGTTGTGGACTAACTGTACTTCAAAATGTTGCTTTGGATCTACTATTGTTGTGCATTGCATACTTTTCCGTCTACAGACTCGTGACACTCGGAGCTGCATGCACTGACACGCTCTGACCGTGCTAAACGACAGGACAATCCTTTGCCCTTTGCCGCACCAGATTCATTAGCATGGATCCCTGTACTCAAAATATGGTGTAGGGAGCAGGCTACTCGGTTTACAGATAGATAGAATAAAGACATTGCACCTCAAAGGACTGTATGAGCCAAAATCACATATTATACTTTCTGTTTCAGTGATCAATGGCTAGGATGCATGAAGTTATCTGGAATTTGCAGAGGCTGTTTTGCTCTATACAAAGTATGCTTTAAAGTGAATTTGATCTGGACTTGGCCACAATAATTTATCTGATCTCTCGTCCCAATTTCAAAAAAAAAAAAAAAAAGAGCTAACATGATGAAGAAAAACACACGAATTGCCACAAATCAGGAATAGCAACTGTGGTTAATCAGCAGTTAGCTAGTGGGAACAACAATACTAGCACTCACACAGTTGATTTAATTTTATTTCTTTAACGATCTGTATATTATTACATTTGTTATTGGAACTAATAAGTAAATTTGCTATCTCCCCGCCGTTCTTATACGATTGTGTTTATAAGTTACCGCCAACACGAGTCACATTTATCGACTGAAGAAGTATCATTGCCACGCCCATTCTTCGTGAGGATATTATGCTCTTCAGGTTATTCGGCTATTCTGCCAACCCAAACAATATTATCGTTGGGAAACCGATAGGCTTGATTAAGTGTCGAGGCACGATAAAGACTTTATTGAGCCGAATGCCACGCGGTGATTGTCAGGGAAGTTATGTCCTGGAAGTGTGACTAGTGAAAATAAAAGAATGCGTCATGGAAAGCGGTTTGCTTAATTGATCGTTGTTGCTCTCTTTAGGCACTTGTGAAAATCCTTCAGTCTTCCTTGAATGTGTTAATTAATCTTTAGAACAGGAACATATGGCATTAATTCATCAATAATTGACAAATCGATTTGAATATATCTAGCGAATTTCACTAAACACCGACGTTCAGATTGATTTGCTTGACGTAAGTGCAAAGAATATTATCTGCATAACCCCACGTTGACTTAAACGTTTTGTTTTGGGCGATTATTTAATTACATAATGAGGTGTTGCACCACGGGCAAACGTTGCCATGTTGGAACTCAGCCCCCCAAATTTAAAAGATAGACCTTGGTTATATCGTCGAAATTCAGTTTCAGATTTTATTTTTTATTTTCTTATTGTTATTGTTATTATTATTATTTTTATTTTTGTTTAATGACGTCACCTCGCGAGTGAACATCCATGAGAAGTGTGGATCTAGATATGATAGTGTATAAGAAAGTGGCCTCCCGAAGAGATTTGATACTTTGGTTGTGCATGATAAGTACAAGTCACCAGCTATGGCGTTGATTCAAGGCTTTTCAAAAAATGCTGCGGAAACAAAATCAGTGCCACTCATTTCGTACCTCAGAACACACGGCCATAGTACCCAAGGCCGATTTCCAAATCTCGCACCTTGTCAGCAATTACTAGGCCGGTGATTGATGAGAAATCGATAGTAATTGAAGGCGAAGATTTACCCTTTTTTCCTTTTGTTATTCTTTCAAGAGCTGTTAGGAGCCATTGAGTTTCAGTGCATTTATATTGTGATTAAAAAAAAAAAGAAAAGGATTTTCACGGAAATTCGATGATATTGATCTAAAGATATGGGCGATCTTGGTCAGCCCAGGAGGATTTATTTGCAAGGAACTCATTATTAATATTATATCAGTCAAGTAGTTAATAAAGTAGTAAATTTGATCCTATTGTTGCTTTAGAATTATCTATAGCTTATTCTTCAGCGCCTCTTAGAACACTTAAACTATTTTCTACGGTAGACAATCGCAACATCCGCAAACCGTGGTTTGTATTCCCCTCGACATCTTTTTATTCAAGAGCATGATGTGGAAGACAGTATTTTGTACACCTTTTGGTATGTTGTGGCACTTACCCGATGACAAACAGTATAGATTTGGACAAAGGAAACAACTACATAATTTTTGGAGGTTAGAATAGTCAGTATAGGATAAAATTTTGAAATATTAATTTTTGTCTTTCCTTCTTCTCAATCCAATGTCCTTGATCGTAGACCGTAGGTCACATAGTTTTTATTGTTGAATATTCATGTTATAATAGAGTAGTCAATGTAAATTGTTTGGTGGGATTTAGGAGCCAATCATTTGCGGGTCGTGCAGTTGTTATTTGGCTCCAATCGGTCTCACATAACATTAAACTTTATGGTCGCTGAATGGACTCGTTCCCGAGGGCATTCATTGTCTGTGGCGAGATCTCGTGGCCGACTTCTGTGCAGTGAAAGGGAACTATTCCAAGAATAAAATAGATCTGAAAGAATGGTACATGAAGAGTTATCTGAGATCAGTTGGAACCTCGTTGTTCCCCGACTGAAAAGGGTCATTGGAAAATGCATCAGCCGATTTTGTCAAGCCTATAGATGCCAGTTCCTGAACAGTGCAATAAAAATAAGTTAAGGGAGAAAGCGATTTGTTGGTTGACATTGGGATAGAGCTCTTTTTATCATCCGACACCCGCTCTCGTTTTTAATATGATTGATATACTAGTATACACTAGCTAAGGAATAACCCAGTACACAAATATAGCGTAAGAGATTTTTTTTTTTTTATATCTGAAAGAGGAAATGTCGCCACAACTTACGTTTTCAAATTTTCATTATGCCAACCTAAATTCCTGCTGTGGAAACTTACGATATCCCTTCCACTTGAATCATAAGTACGTTTTATTTTGTCAGTTTACGAAAACGAGAAACATTTTGTTATGATATCTTTTATTTTTAATTATTATTATTATTAATTTTTTAGCCTGAGAGTAGTCAATTAAACCTTCAGAAAGGTATGTGTCTTCATTTTGTTTTATAAATCAGAATTTCTTGTATTTCATACAAGTTCAATCGATCTTATCTCACACGGGCCGAAATGGCTATTGTCGTAAGATTTGCAAGTTTCATCCCATAGAAAATATGCCAGTCAGTTCTCATTTTACGGCATCCTTCAGCCAGAATCATCAGTGTATTTCTCATTTCTGGCCTTTAGGTTATATTATGTGTTAAAATGGTTTCTCGTGTAGGTCATCTCGTCGATTTCCTTTTTGTACGTGATAATTGCTTCTCTCGAGCAGTGGTGCAGACTGAGATCAAATTTCATACCCAAGAAACCGGGAACTATTTAACCGTTAAGGGCAAAGGCTCCACTGGTGCATTTTTCTTCATCTCTTTAGGTTTCTAGGACGATCTCTTTTCACAAGCTCTAAATAAACTGGCGCAGAGGGTTTTGGCATTTCTTCACCTCCATTTGCCTCCCTCTCTTTTTTCCATATCCACCGTTAAAAGTGTCTGGGTTCCACCGTCTATGCCGCAGAGCTACAGTGCGAGAGGAAGGGCCAATGTGACAGATAATGCCTATTTCTGGATCAAATATTTTCTTTACAAGGATTTTATTCATGAAGTCCGTACATTTATGTATTCGCCAACAGGACTACTTCCCACTGATTACCGTTATCTTTGACTCATGATTGAGCCCATGCAAGATAAAGAAATACCCTGTATGTATTTCTCTATTGGTATTGCTGGTAAATAAATATCAAACTGTAGAATGTGGAGAAACACTCATTTGAGAGTCAGGGAAGAAGAAGTCGTAGTAGAAGAAGAAGAATATAAGAGCAAGGCAGAACGCCACTGCTAGCCTTGTTCGTCGTCCTAACACACTTTAATATGCGATGACCACATCGTTTACACTCATGACCATGAGAAGTGAACTTCAGAAATAATTAACATTTCTATCCAGCTTGTAGATCTGAACGACCCGCTAGAGAAATCCCCACCACCAGACCATAATACATGTAATACTGTATTCTGAATCTTGCTGTCGATCTGACCCGAGCACGGTGGAGTAATCCAGGGCTTTGGAAGCGGTGAAACAAAGCTGGGGAAATCGGGCGCCCACTTTTGATAATCTCTACAAAATCTCATTTCCTGAATCGAACTCGCTGATTTGTCGACCTCACTGACTACTGGAAACCTGAATCACTCAGTTATGAGAATGAAGCTAGATAGGACAGTATACTATAGAAGAAAATGTCTACGATGGTCAGTTCAGATTTCAACCGGTGATCGAAATTTACTAATTCTGGGTCATAAAATTAATAATATTCTCCCTGTCTCTCTTCTCCTCTCTCTCTCTCTCTCTCTTTCTCTCTCTCTCTCTCTCTTTCAGCTGATATCCCCCCCCCCCTTTCAATCCAACCAGCCCATATAGCTTCCAGTGAACTGAGCACATTTACGATGAAACATGAAATATTTGTTGAACTTTTCCTTTTCTCAGTGCTGAATAAACAGGGCATTGAAAAGGAAATCTGAAGATCTGGTTGAAATCCGTTTGTAAATATGTGGTACATAATCTCTTCATTGACGGGGGAGGAGAGGGAGCTGTTAAACTGTTTCTTGTGATTCCTTTGAAGCTAAAGGTAACAGTGGAATAAATATGAAACTATTCATACCTGTTAATACATGCAGTTGTCGTCGTAGATCGATCAGGTTTCATTTGTTTTATCACCTTGTTGCTAGCCATCTAAGCTATGCTGCACAGTATTAACGATCATCACTTTCGGCAGATGGATAAGTCCTTGTTTTTACTGTTTATCATCTATGTGAATTTTGCTAAATATTCGTGAAAAACAATTTTGGAAATTAAATTTCTGCTATTCGTGTGAAACGTATCTCCGAACTGTCAGCGATTACTAAACAGAACAACAAAAAAAAAAAACCGAGACTGTATTTCACTTTAAGTCTTCACATTGTTTGCCGGCGATGAATTTGTATGGGATGGATCGAACCTGTTTCATTTCTAGCAAAACACCAATGGACCCTTGTCGTGAAATGTGGATGTTTGAGATGGTTCCCATTTTATTTTATTTTATTTTTTAGCCGTCGGTGAATGTCCATGAGTACTTGTCTTCCGAATTATCTCCCCTCAGCAACATTGCTATCGAACGATCGATGGAGGCCTAATATGTTCTGCTCACTTTCATTTCACTCTTTGGTGATCAAGAACATTGTAAACATGAGACTAGCCATACGGCAAACACATAATACCGGTATATTAAGTTTTTAATAACTCGTGCTTGCCGTCTTCAGTCTACATGAATTAAGCATCTCGATACAGCCTTTTGACTTGTGAATGTCATTGATAAAGTGGTTGATGCAATATAGCTGCAATCGTGCCATCTTCTGTTAAATAAAACCCACACCAAACCAAACCCCTTCGTTTTACCCGACGTTCTCCTTCCCAATGTCCACGCGCACCATATTTTGCAGTGCTACCGAGCAGGTAAGACATTCGATTTCTGCCGGCCAAGGTATTACTATTGCATGGCTCTGATCCTTGGTTATACAAGCAAGGCGCACATTAGAAGGGCTTGCAAATTCCGCGTGGACAGTCGCTCCAGTACTTGCCAGATCGATAGCCAATGGCAGATTTTCCGGTCAAACAATAATCCATTGTTTCGTGGGCCTGACCACCCTGCCACTATTCACACTGCACCGGTTTCCTTGTTTGACCAAAATTCCAACACCTTTGAAAGGATAAGCCGCCGCTTTGGTCAGCGAAAGTGCTTTCAACGGGCAAGAGAAGAATGGACAATTATTCGTCTTCTTTGACACGAAAGTAGAACAACTGAAACCTAAAACTCAGACATATGAAACTTTTGGAGGACCAGAACGGTGTCATCAGTTGAAAATGCTGAAGATACCACACCCTTCAAGGACTGTTTCCACGAGTATCATCTCTTTGATAGTTTTGTGCTCATTGGCAGTGCCTTTACCGGGGAAAACAACAACAACAACAACAACAACAAAATGCTAAGAATTGTTTTTAATCATTTCCTCACGATTTTATACCATAATATTATGAACATGGAAGTTTGTGAACCAGAAATTTGAGTCACTGCGAATCCTAGAAAGAAATGACCCATTTTAAAAACCTGATATCTCATTATGTCATTTTAATAGGTTTCTTATCGGTGTCAGGTCAGGTTTTTCCTGCTACCGTATGACAGTAAGACGTTACTATCTGGGATCTGTTCCCACTGCCTAGTGGGTTAATTTGGAAAATATCAGGCTAAGGGAAAACCCCCTGACAGGAAATCATTGTGTCTTGTATGTTGCAAGAAAATCCGGAGGGAAGGCCCTTAAGGTAGATAATAGGGAGGACTGCACCAAACCACCTTCTGGCAGCCCCTGCAACTTTGCAGTTTCCAAACGCATCGACTCTGTCTTTCCTTTGGATCAAACTAACAAAGACAAGAGGGAGTTTGTGCAAACTGGGCAAGGCACACTACCCATACATATGGGACCCAGGCATTCAGCTTTGACTTGGATTTGGAAAGGACACTTCAACCTTGATCTAACTGGCAAGGACACGGGAGACGACAGTTTACGGGTTATAAGACATCCCCATTTGGCGAGATTAGATGTCGCCACGGGTCGCCTTCGACGATAGGAGTGACTACTTAATCATACTGATCAGCTACCGCCCTTCTTAAGCTAGGCAGTCCCTACTCAGTGTGGTGCTGATCCGCCACATCTGCCTGCTCCTATAGGTGTATGGAGATAGGAGAAAAACCGAAAATTAGAAGTAAAACCTCGCACCAAGCTTAAGAAATTTCAAATTGAACAAAATCTGCTCCACTTAAACTGGGTACTTGGAATGTCAGAACAGTGATCACTGGAATGGACATCACAAACCTGGACAAGACAGAACACCTGAGAACTACTGCCGTCATAGACAGGGAGCTAACTAGACTCCGTGTCGACATTGCTGCTCCGCAGGAGACCAGGCTTTCAGACTCTGCGTCAATCAGGAAAGGAAATTATACTTTCCTCAGGAAGGATATTGGGGATGATGAAAGAAGTATTCATAATGTTGACTTTGCTGTCCATAACAGATCACTAAACAAAGAGACATCCTGCCCTGAACGAATTGACATCATGGAACTGGCAACAAAAGCTGGTGAAGCCCATATTATTAGTGCTTATGCTCCCACTCTAACAACGGAAACTGAGAAGAAAGATCAGTTCTTTGATGATTTGCAGGATGTGATCAAAACTGTCCCAAAGACCGACCAACTATTTCTCGAGACTGCAACGCAAGAATAGATTGCGATTACTAATCATAATCAAACTATCTAGGACAGTTTGGACTTGATAACACGAATGAAAATGGCCAGAGACAGCTAGAATTCTGCACAAACAACACCCTGTATATCCCAAATACATTCTATAGTGGTAAGGACCGGCACAAAGTCTCGTGGTGACGTCCAAGCTCAGGCCACTGTCACCAGATCGACTTCATCATCAGAAGAAAGGACATTAACACTGTAAAGCAAACTAGATCCTACCACAGTGCTGACTGTAACACAGATCATTTGCTGATCATAACCAAAGCAAAGATAGTTACAAAGGAAACGCGTAGTTCCGAGAAACCAACGAAAATTCAGATAAACATAAACAACGCCAAAGATCCGGAAATGAAGGCACAATTTCATGGATATTTCAAAGATCAGCTCCAAAACCTGGATGACCAGTCACTAAACGTCATGTGGAACAACATGGAATCTGCGATGCATGACGCAGCAGCAAAAACTTTTGGAATAAATAGACAATCCAGGGAAGACTGGATTGAGGTTCATGCAGCAACACTTATGCCATTTCTTGAAAAAAAAAAAAAAAACGCTTGGTTTTTGTGGAACACAACAGAAACACAACATAAAGCTCAAAGCAACGGTTGCATACTGTCAAATCAGAACTTCAGATAAAGACCAGAAACTGTGCCAACCAATACTGGATGATGTACAGAAATTCAACGGGCGAGTGACATGGGTAACATCAGGAAAATGTATGAGAAGATCAGAGTTGCTATTAGACCAACAACGAGCAAAGTCGCGCCTCTCAAATCCTCTGAGCAAACAACAGACAATAAGCAGCAAATGCAACGATGGGTTGAGCACTATCGGATCTATACGCACAGCCTAAATATGTCGATGGAGACATTGAAGACGAAATACCTCAACTGCCTGAAGTGACAGAATTGGATAAGCCACCAGCAGAGGAAGAACTTTACTCAGCACTTGACGAACTTATGAGTGGAAAGGCGCTAGGAAATATCAACATACTAGTAGAAATACTAAAGGAAAACAAAGACTTCCTTCTTACCTATCTGTACAAACTACTCACAACGTTGGCTGGAGATGGAGATCCCACAAGACATGAAAGATGCCAAGATCACCATCTAATACAACAACAAAGGTGACAAGGGAGACTGCAATAACTACAAGGCATTTCACTTTTGAGCATCATTGGAAAGGCTTTTGCAAAGATTATCCTGAAGCGACTGCAGAAATGAACAGAGAGAGTCCTACCAGAGAGCCAGTGTAGTTTCACATCTAATGTTCAACAACGGACATAATATTTTCACTTCGGCAGCTATAAGAGAAATGCCAAGAACAACAACAATCCTTACACATAGCACTTGTTAACTTGACGAAGGCATTGGATATGGTTTGCAGATAAGGGCTGCACATGGTGCTGAAGAAAAAAGAATACCCACCTGTGCTGCTCCAACTCATTGCCTCATTCCACGATGACGTGAAGGCTACTATTCAGTTCGATTGTTCAACATCAGAGAACTTTGACATTAACATCGGCGTCAAACAGGGCTGTGTCTTAGCACCGGCCTTATTCAGCATCTATTTTGCTGTGTTGCTGCAGTAAACATTTCGGGAGTCACCCGGTGATGTCTACTTCATTGGAGAACAGATGAGTTACTTTTCAATCTCTCACGACTCGGAGCCAAGATTAAAATCCAGATAACCAAAATTAGAGATCTCCTCTTTGCTGATGGTGCAGCACTGGTTGCCCATAGTGAATCTACCTTACAGACCATGATGGACCACCTATCAACATCATGCAAGGCCTTCAGTCTAGTCATTAGTGTCAAAAAGACGGTTGTTCTTACACAAGAAGGCACCAAGGAGGGACACATCAAGCTTGATAATAAGGAACTTAAGACAATTGACACGTCCCTTGACGATGAGATAAACAACTTTTGGTAGGCTAACAAAACGAGATTGGGAAAATAGGAGACTGAATCAAAAGATAAAGATCAAAATCTAGGAGGTGTTCTAAGTACACTGCTCTACCGATATGGACTTTCTATAGTAAGCAGGAGAAACGACTTAAATTTTTTCATCTTAGGTCTCTTCGTAACAGCCTAGCCATAATTTGGAACGATCAAGTCACCAACACGCAAGTTCTAGAAATGGTAGATCTCCAGAGTATGACAGCAGTTCTTTGCAAAAGAAGGCTGAGATAGTTAGGTGTTATGAAGAGAATGGAAGATAGTCGAATCCCAAAACAACTGCTCAGTGGTGAACTGGCATAGTGTAAAAGAAAGCGCGGAAGACCAAGACTGAGGTACAGTGATGTATATGTAAGTCCAGTCCGACCAAATATGAGATAAACATCAATACATGGGAAGAAACAGCAGAGAACAGAGTCCTATGGAAGACAACTGTGAATGAAGGAGTCACCAGACTTGATAGCAGCACTCTGACAAAAAAAAAAAAAAAGGTGGAGAAATGTTTGCGACGGAAGGAAGACAGCAATAAAAAGCGTTGCGGCGTCCTAGTGAATTAACTGACTGAAAACTGAGTAGATCGTCTGCCTAGACATTAAAAGCC
>JBCAUA010542150.1:0-16656 GCA_038406235.1 Peronia verruculata | reverse complement strand
CATCTATGTGAGCTTGAACACGGAGAAAAGTTTTGGTGAGGGGTTGGGGGCAGTGGAAATGGGGGAGGGGCGCGGCCGGGGGGGGGCGTAGAGTTCTGCAGAGAGACATAATAAATTTGGTCTAATGTATGTGTGTGTTTGGAAGAGACCTTTCTAGACGTTCAATGCATGTATGTTGGAAAAAACACCCGCCTTACTATCATTGAGCAGTGCGGTCTGTCGAGATTCTGACGTTCTTTGAGCTGGATCAGATCCGGTTCTATCGATAGGCTCCATACGTGGTGTCGGTGGCCTAGTGGTTTTGCTGTCGGACTCGAGATCATAGATTTTAGGGCTCGAATCCTGACAGTTTCAGATAGTTTGTCTTTGGGAAAGACAATTTGCACACATTTACCCAGGCGACCCAGATAGAAATGGATTCCTGACCATGAGCATAATGAATGTTATAGTTAGAGCCATCAAACCTATCGGAGTAATGATATATTGTAAAGCGCTTAGAGCCTGCACTGCACGGGGTAAACGCTATATAAATGCTTTGTTTTATTATGTATTACCAGAACACCTTGGCCATTTCCACGCATGGGCGCTAGGACATTGCGGACATTGACATTATCTTTCGGAGAGATACTAAAGGGAATTATTCATTGGCTATCTTTCATTTTATTTTTTATTTTTTTTCTTCAGTTAAAAAGAAATACAATTTTAAAAAAGGTATTAAAAACATAAACAAACAAAAACAAACAAACAAACAAAAAAAAGAAAACGCTCTCTTGCGATAGAGAGAGACAGAGATAGAGATTGAGAGAGAGAGAGAGAGGGAGAGAGAGAGAGAAAGAGAGAGAGAGAGAGGGTGACACACTCTGACAGAGATAGACTTTTGATATAGACAGAGTCAGAGACCCTATGATAGCATACGAAATTAATCTATTATTCATTACTTAATAGAGGAGAGAGACTCAGTTAAATGCACAAAGAGACTCAGCCAAAGAGAGACAGAGTGATGCGGAGAGAGAGAGAGAAGAAGAGAGAGAGAAAGGGGAAATGGAGAGGCGGGAGACATTATGGGAAAGTGGTCGAGAGAATGGGTGAACCACAGACCGACAGACAAACAGATGAACATGTAGATAAAGATAATATACAGAGTGAGTTGAGAATGAAAATGATGCAGAGTCAGATAGAGGGAAATGTGTGTGTGTGTGTGTGTGTGTGTGTGTTGTGTTGTGTGTGTGTTGTGTTGTGTGTGTGTTGTGTGTGTGTGTGTTGTGTGTGTGTATGCGCGCGCGCGTGAGTGCGGGGAGGAAAGGGGGCGAGGGCCGTGTTTTAAAAGAATAAGGTAGAAAAACAGAGGCTTTTGAATGAACATAAATTATTTGACATAACTATATGATGACAGACGAGTATAAAGGCTAGATTAACGTGCTGCTGCATAAGCAAATATCCTGGCAGAGACCAGACGTTCTAGTAAACACACGCTCTCATCAAAACACAGAAAGAAAACTATTTATTTTGCCGAAAGCGTCGGCGCCCTAAACATTGTGTACCCCCCTCCAGTGGGATCTGCCATATTGTAGTAATCTGGCGGGACAGGGAAATGTCATAATGTATATGTATAAGTTCTCTGATACAGCCTCCTATCTTGCTGTTTGCATCTCGTGTTTGTTTTGCCAATGGAAATGACATGACATTGCAGTTAGCGAACTGATCCAAATAAACCACAAATACAAAACTAACGTACTTAACAATAGGCATTTTTCATTACAACTTAATTGTCTGTCCCACCTATTCAAATATTACTTTCCACATTCTTGAAAGGCAAAGTATCCCCATCTTTTTAATCTATACAAATTGCTTTGTTTTCACTATCTGAAGTGGGGTCGACGTGGTTATGTGATAATGGAGTCTGCTCCATAGTGAAAAAAAAAAAAAATACTTAGTGAGGTTGTGTGTTCGACTAGTGGGTCCTCCCATTGGGGGATGGGAGAACACAAAGATCGAAAACCTGCATCTACTCAGTGACTCAGAGATCTCCAGGATTCCTCTGGGTAGGGAAGTCCGACATCTAGTCTTCTCGAATAAGGGCGAATATTTTTCGGAGATCCAGTAACACGTGTCCGTCCAAAGTCTAGTTTGGTCCATACCAAAAGACAGGGGAAATAATATAAAAGACTCCAGTTTCCTCAACTCTCAAATGTGATCGCTTACTGTAGTTTGCATTCCCACTTCTTGTGTGATTAAAGAGAGACGCACATCTTATCCCCTCTCCTCTCTTACCCGCCCCCTCCTCAAAAAAGTTTTGAAGGAAAACGCGTTCCATCGTAGTACTTTACAAATATGGAGGTATAATATGAGTATGGAGCCGAACAGCGCTCACCCTATTACTCATAGCTAAGGCGAGGGCAGAGTGCGTAGCCCTCTATGTGATCTAATAGCTGCTGACTGGAGAGATTCGATAACCAGAAAACTGTCCAATCAAGCACTCTTGAGCGAGGCGTTTATGAACAGCAATAATTCTCAGATCGATCCGACAATCCTGCAGCATTCTGTGCTGATAAATATCCCCCCCCCCCCCCCTTTCCTCTCCCCACCCCACCTCCAGTCCCTTTCTTCTATACCTTGTCCATACAGCCCAGAGCACACAAAGTTTAAAATGGGTCATATCAGTAACGGGGAAAAAATTAATATTTTGGCAGAATTCCGTGTTTTATGTTTGTTTGTTTGTTTGTTTGTTTTAGAAAAAGAGTAGGGAAGGGGGGTGGGGGGGGAAGTCATTTTCCTCCTTACATAGCAAAATATACCAAATGCGTTCGTTCTAGTCTGTGAAATATGTTGAGTAAATGCATATCAAAAGTCATTTGGATAGTATTGTAACGTTAACCCTGTAGGTGTCCAAACGCCGATCAGATCAAAAACCCGCTTGTCATAGCTGCTTCATTTTTAAAAAACTCTTTTTCGAACAGTGTACAGTGTGTGACTGTGTATAAGTCTTCTTAGATCACCCAAAAGCATAAACTGTTTTTACTTTAACGTGAATATAGAAACCCTGACACACCTCCTGCAGTTTTTGCTGGCACATTAAAGTTAAAAAAAGATGACCGGTATCGATGAGCCAAATACATTGACTTGTCTAAGAAATGAACACTACTCATTCATGGTGTAGTCCTCATTCGGCATATTTAATCAACAAAGTGGCTTCTCAGTATCTTGATAGTCAATGAGATTTCTGTGTTATTCAATATAACTTTCGAACTCTTTTTTTTTTTTTTGCACTGATATTGAATACTCTTTCGCTGTTATTCGATATAACTTTCGAACTATGCTGTCATGAGAGGAAGATTGTGATGACTGTGCATATACACGCTTGCCTTTAGGCAACTATTTTGCTGACTGTCTTTCATTTCCGAAAGTTTTACAAACTCCTGTTTGGTCAATAGGACCCAATCAAAATTCCAGCTGCTACCGGCACTTTGGGTTTCGCTGGACGAAAATTGCCCAACATTGGAGAGATCTACGAGTCTCTTAAAGTTCTATGGAATCTCCAAATTCTAGGAAATGCAGTTCTAATATTTCTTCTTATTTCTTAGAAATGTCCGTAAGTTTAAGATATGGACTCTAAATCCGTGGCTAAGATTATACCTGCAAAAGCTGTCTGGAAAATTGATACGTTGAAAAATTACATCAACTGATGGAAAAGGCAAAGTTTTCGAACCTGGTCGGTTCTGTTTCAGGCCAACTGTTAGTTATAGGCATGTTGTTTTGCAAACAGCATTTGTCTCCATACTTGAACAGGGTGATATTGTACAACAGCCGATTTCATTCGGCTATTGGTATCAAGATGGGAGATCAGTCAAAATAGCAGTTGTGATATTATTGTTTGCAATACTGTTCTGTGCAAATAGTATCTGTCTATACACAGTTGCCTTCTTAAAGTTAGTGTGAGATGTAGTTACGGCTCTGTCTCTGACTCGGCCAGACCACTTCCTACGATCAACACTCTCTCCTACTAGAGATGTCAGTTAGTACCTCGGCGTGTCTGTAATGGACAACTCAATTCACGCTGTGAGCACATTGCAAACGTTACTACTTAAGAAACTGTTGATCTCAGCTGTAGCAATTAGTGAGGTAATCAGCCGAGGAAGGAAATCAAAAACAAGCAAAAATCTAAAACAAAACAAACATCATAAAAAAGAGCCGTCGTGAAGAACCATTTTTTGTCGATTGAATGCCCAAAGATGCCAAGTCTGGAAAAAAGGATTTGTGTGTTTGTAGCCGGACTGGATTGTGACAAACCGGGTGCGGCACCGATCGATCTGTTCAAACCGGTCTGCAAAGGCGGTGCGCACGCCTCTGTTTGTTGTGTTGTCCTTCAGTTGTGTACATGCAGTTTCTGGACGGGGCGTGAGCACTACATTTCTCTGGCTCTGTGCTCAGCAGATGAGCATTTAAAGTGTTTCCAACTGTCCCTGGGCTGTGCAAGGCGTGCTGGATATCACCGGATAATTTACATGTGTACCTTCAGTATTTGCAAATCTGTGCGGAACTTCGGCAGTGTAGGTTGAATTGTTTGTTGAATTCTTGTAGGTTTAATTTAAATACCTGTATATTTTTCAGATCTCTAAAGAAAAAGTGAGCAATAGTACGATGAGAGAGTGTTTGTTTAAAGGCTCGAAGTGTGAAGATCTCGCACAGGAATGCAGGGAATTAAGTTTCGATCAAGGAATCAAAAGGTGCTCAAATTGCAAGATTGTGCCGCTGATGTCGCTGAAATGACGAATTTGATAGAGTATAAAGTGACACTGTTGTTATATCCAAATACAGTAATACTATCATACCAGAGTCTGACAAACCATGGACTTTGCTAATTCAAGAGGCGACTAATAGGCTTTCATTTTTCAATGGAATACTTTGTTTCCAAACTTTTCGTCGGCCAACAATTTCTGTAACGCTAAATGCTATTGTCGTCAGCAGCTTCAAGAGAGAGATTTTAATACAAGCTCAGTTTTTGTTTGTCCTTCTCGCCAACATTTGTGTCACCACATTGTTTGTTCTGCTTTGTTTAGTAAGACTCTCCATGTTATGATTATTTCTTTTGTGGGAAAGGTTTGTTTATTTTCGGCACCGGATTATCTCTGAAGGCATGGACATTGCTCAGAGGTCTCTCTGACCGTCCCGTCTGGAAATCTGGTCTCTGCAGAGGAGTTTATACGGAAAGTCATTTATCTAGGACACTGGTTTCTTCCTACCAAAGGATAGGTATTTGCCATGAATTATTTGTTTCATAGACTCACAATGTCATAATTACCGATATGGTATCTTCTGTACATGATGCCTACTTCGGAACGTTTTTTTTTTTTTTTTAGATAAACTGTAGGAACTCGGATGGGAGGCGCATTATTGGTATTACCAACATTTCATTTCTTGAATCAGTGTTAAAGATTCTCAGAGAAATGAGTTCCATGGCTATGTACTTTGTCTTTTTTTTTTCTGTTTTATGTCCTCTTTCACTGTACATAATTAGTGACTACAGACTCCAAAATAAAGCAATTTATTTGTAGCTGAGCAAGATCAAGAGAGAGATGCTTTTAAAAACAAACCTAACAAAAGAAGCGGCAGAAACAAAGGACAGGACGCGTGAATTAGAGTCGACAAAGGTGATGAAGTTCAGGCGTTTCTCAGGCGTCCTCTTCATCTTGGTGTATCCTTTTATGTTACGCCTCGTTTCTCTCCTCTGTCTTGAGTTTTCATTATGAGGTGGTCTGCTACGTCCATCAGCCAATTTTCCACACTGCGGAGTGCGTTGGTGGTCTAAGACGATTGTGTGAGAAAGGGGGTTCCTCCAGTACATTGTGTCTCAACTTACGATCTCTCTGGTGGAGAAATGTTCAACTTTGTTGGTGTTGAGAGATGCTATGAGAGATTTGAAAGAATTGGACATGTCTGTAAACAACACGGATTGGAACGAGTGTTTATTCGGTGGATGGTAATCATGTTTCGATGGAAAATAACGTTTGAGAGCTGTTTGCGATCTCTGGCATTTGAAATTCTGAAGGAGGATATTGTATTTGGAACTAGAACCGCCTGTGACCCGGGGTAATATCCTTAGAGTTATTATATTGTTTTTAGAACTGTTTGTGGCATAAAATCGTGATAGTATGGCTGCTTTTATGGTCATTAATGCATTGCTATCTGGGGAGACCGAAACGTCTTCAAGGGTTAAATTAGCATTTTGGACAAGATGTAAACAAAAATAGCGCCATTTGGTTTTGAATTTTTAAATCGTAGATATGACGCCTTTCCAGATTTGAATAGCGTGAAAAAAAGTTTCTTTGCACATTTCTGGAAACGTTTATCGTTCAAAACATCTGCATCAGCCCATGTTAACATCACAGAGTTGGCATGAGAAAAAAAAGGGGGGGGGCTGGGGGGAGGTTCTGAGATCTCAAAAGAGCTGTCGTTTGTGGAGTTGTTTTTTTTCTAGTCATCTCCAAAAGCCCCAGAGTTCCGATGACTTGTCAACAGAGCCATATCTTAGCAGGCTTCCATGTTTTCTAGTGCGCAAGAACAAAGCAGGCTGATCATGTTTTGTAGATAAACAAATTATCTGCTTGCTCTATCTCATGTTCCTGCCTTGGAACAGATCCTGTTTTCCTTTTCGTTTTAAGCCCTCGATTTGCCACCTTGTTATCAGCCTGATTTGGTTCGTGGCCAAGTGGTTAAAATAGCTGTAAATCGGCAATGGATGTTCTTTGACAGTGTTGTTTGTTTGCTTTAACACTTTGGGTTTCTGCCGAAGCTATCGGCAAGTGTCCCTTCAACTTGGTAATTGTTCAAGTACGCCATGTGATATTTAAATTACAGAGGGATTATCAGAAGAGATGGTAGATGCGTGCTTGCTGGTGAAGGTGTAATAGAAAAGAGGCAGAAAATACATCAGATAATGTTTATTGGACTCTGTTTGGAGAGATAAGATTTAATGGGACAGAATGTCGGTAAGCTTACTTTGTAACCTACAGAATTCTTGTTCTAAGTTAAGAACAGTTATTTGGTAGGCTTTGTTTCCTCGATTGTTCCTGCATTTATATTAAAAATTTAGAGAAAGTTGAGTGTATGGTGGCGATGTCTTTGCTGGTGTCAGTGATCAGTGGTGAAAGAAGCAGATACAAACTTTTAAGGGGATTTTGCTTTCTGGTCCATTCCACATCATCACAGAAAATGGTCTTCAAAGTTGGTATCCGTTTTTGATAATGTTAACGTTTTGTCGAAAGATTACTATAGCCTCTCCTCTATGCGCCACTGGAGCAAGATAAAAAAGAGATCAGAGTTTTATGGCTGCAAGATGTTTGGCTGATGTTAATGTTCAGAATGATCTTGGCAACAGTTATTATTTATTATTTGTCTTTCCGTTTTGGAAAGAGGATTAGAGAATATTACTGAGTAGAAAGACTTTCGTTTATCGATTCTATTATTGAAACAGATTGTTAATATTTCTCGTGTATGCTTTTAGATTATTTCAAAAGAAATTCATCCATCATAGGAAAGATAAGACGTTGGACTTTGACAATACCCATGGATGATAATTTGCTGTGAAACTGTTGTGATCACCTTGTACTGATATCCAAACGAGAAGGAAGGTCGAAGATATTTTACCATACTCTTCTTCCGTGAAATCGGCCGGCAGTGTTCATCTGTAAAGAACATCTGTGTAACCTTAATGTGTTTCATTACTTTCATTATGGATGGAAAAGTAAACGGCGCGTGGCTCACTGAATGAATTATCAGCATTATCGTGCGAGGTGTTCCTAAGACGCCATTATTTCATATTATATTACCTGTGCTTTTACCAATGATAGTATGGAAAACAGTAATGCTCTTTGAGGTGTTCAGACAAGAAATGTGAACTTAAATTTGACTCTCTCATCTTTCTGAAAGGAAAGTGCTTATCAGGGGAAAAAGCCCGAGAGGCAAGAATTTGTATTCGCTTTACCTCAAATAAACCGTGAAGTTGTGGTTCTGCTCCGTAAACACCTGAGTGAAGGGTGAGTGGAAACGAAAACAAGATAAGGGAAAACACATGTGACACGGAGTAAACAACAGAGAAAAACCAGGAGAAATGAGAACGAATGGAGCTTTCTTACGAAATATTGACGGCAGGCGATCTTCTCGAGATGAGGGAACAGTCAAGCTGCTCAAGGGGTAATCAAAGGCTCATTCATTTTATCAAAGGCACTGGCTAGCCGGACTAAAGTCTAGAAAGTCTTGAAGTGCTAGACCCACTCATCGCCTTTACCTTAACCCTAAACTCAGCCTTATATGACAATGGTACGGTCCTAGTCCAGCTAGAACTTCTAGGCTACAGGACTTAAGTCTGGCTAGCCAATGACAAATTGTTATCAGAACTATGAAAATACACCAGGACTAGCCAAATTTTTAATATGGTGGAACATTTCGTTTTGAAATGCCATTAATATTTGGTCTGACGTCATTTTGCTTTTGTTGTTGTTGTTATTTTATTATTTGTAATCGTCTGATGCTGCTATTGCATATCCCAAGTTATATGTGGCTGTTTCTTTGTCCATACCATCACCCATGACTGGTCAATGGTATGTGGAAGTAGTGAATATAATGTTGCTGTTCCTGTATCTTTGTACGGTATAGATCTAGTTTGTGTGAGGTGAATCAGTCTGAACTGGCCTCTTTGAACTCCACATTCTGCTAATGAAATCAGCCACAGCGGCTCTAGACCACGAGCTGACAGCGGCGTCACATGTGTGCGAGCTTTGACGATCAATGCCTTGTCTGATTTTTTTTGTAATTTCAATTTTTATTTAATGATTGTTTGGTGTTGTTTTAGAGCTGACATTATTTTTTCTTTTCCCCGTATTTTCTTTTTCGGTAATGTCATCATGACCGCAACGGCCATAAATTTTGGCCATCTCTGTGGTATTATCATGATTATGGAGAGAGCGACATTATCCGTCATCCGCCTATCCTCATATTGTCAATTTCTATCGTGCTGAGTTTTGGCGTTAAATAATACCCTTAACATTTACAGCACCACTTTTTCTAAAACCAATGATGCTTTCGGTTTTCTCTTTTCCTCCCCCCCCCCCCGTATTATTCTTCTTTTTAACATGGTGATGATATCAAATAGGCCGATATCATGTAGAGGTCAAGGCCAGTGCTGGCTGGCAAAGACAAAGGAAAACAAGCCACGCGTTATCAGGCTGAATCATAATCCAGGGATCAACGGCGGCAGTTGCAGCTCAGCAGATCATGTTATCCGACCAACCTCCCCCTTCCCTCATCTGCTTCCCCCCCCCCCCCCCCCCTCCAACGTCTCCACTCCGGCGGAAGCCCTCCAGCAACGTTCTTGACATTTGCCACAAAAATGGATAGGAATGACATTTGGGGCAATATCTCTATTGTGTGTTTTCAGAATAGTTAACATTTCTTCTGTATATTTGTGATGCGCTCCAATCAAAATCTGCCTCCTACTGAAGGACGGAAAAAGATATTCAACGTCATCTTCTCAGGGTGCACAAGACTAAAAATAGACAAAAATAGACCTGTACAATTGTAAGCTCCATACTTACAAGCTGTATATGGGCGATACACAGGAACTTCGTGTGTTGAGTACTTTCCATTCTCTTTCACCAGTTACAGAAAATAATACATAAGATTTTTTTCTTCAGTAGGCTATACGTTTAGATTTGGGCCATTCAAGGCTATTTTCGAACGCCTTTCCCTCTAGATCCTTTTCGTTGCATTTCTGATAAAAGAAATGAGGTAAATTGTATTCGTCCTTGAAATAGCTTTTTTTTTTTTTTTACAGTTACGTTGCACCAAAATATCGAATATAACTTTTATGTTGACAAAAACAATCACCCACATATTTATTTGCACATTGGCACACTTACAGCGCACAAACAGCGGATAACATTGTGTTGACTCAATTATCGAAATCTTCATCTCTTCATCCCCTCCATCTCTCCACTTCCATTCTCTACGGCATCATATTATCAGTCCATCTGCATATCTTTTCACCTATACGAAACCACCTCCCAATATTTTTTGTGGATGTGATGAAGAAAAAGTGTTTGTTGCTCTCGATGAGTTCGTACCTTGTTAAGACGCCCATTAGCACGAGCTTTTCGCAGGTACGTCATTGCCACACGTTGATGGCTTGAGTCTAACATTTTTTTGTATGCACTGCAGAGAATAATAGTGGAGAAAGATGTTTCAAGCTCGACTTGCTCTCCACTTAACAAGCCCCAAGATTTTCATCTATCACTCTGTTGTGCCGAAAGAGAAATACAGCTGTTGATGAGTCATGAGTTAAATTATTGGATACTTTTGAAATTATACGATGCTACTCGCTCATAGTTCTTTTGTCTATTAATAAAGGATAATCGTGCTCTTTCGAATAAAAGATAATCGTGCCATTCAGCAGAGAGAGAATTCATCCGATATTGGGAAAACCAATGCACAGAAACTGACCATAATGGGAATCATACATCTCAGGAACAATCCGCTGATCTGAGAAATGGATATTGGCTGAAATAATGGTGGGTGTCAAATTCTAGGTCAGTAGAGCAGACCGGAAAGATTCAGGGCACGTCTTGGACAATTGGACCCTAACATCTGAGAGTGATCACTAGACTGGAGAGAGTAGGCTGGGGCCAAATCTGTGACAGTCCAAAGTGCTGATAGTAACCCATCTATACGGCCTTTATAGTCTTCTGGTCTACCAACTGAACCATCATCCTCTGTTCTAGAACAAATTTTATAATGAGAGTCGGGCATTTTTTTTTTTTTTTTGCATTCTCAATCTCGAAAGACTGTGAATATTTGCATGGGTTCCTATCTTTCTTTTCTCTTTATTTGCTTCGGTCTGAAGGGCCAAAAAAAAAAAAAAAAGTCCCCAAACTGAGAGAGACTGTGCTCCATAGCCTGCCTTCATTGAGTTGGTTAGTGTTTTACGTAAATCTACAATCACGCAAGATCGAAACAGTAGCGCGATTCTTATGGCTCGGTTTTGTGGGGGCGTAGTAGCTGGCGCCAATTTTGTTTGTTGCCAAACTGCTATAATGGCGAGGAAAATCCCAAACCCTTTGTCCGGGTAGCCATGGAAATGATGGGCGCACTACACTGACCTCTGCGGGGTGACGTTCATGAATCATTCATGGGTGAGCTGGAGATCATTTAGACGCCACCCGAGTTGATCTTTGTGAGGAAGTAATCCTGCACAGTTCCAGCAGTCAGGCACGGAGACACGACAACCTCCAGATGGTCGCCAAGGGAGAAACCAGATCATTCAGATACTGAACAGCAAAAGCCGAGGCCAAAACTGAGTTATCTGGCCATGTGTGCAGTCATCTATCTTGTCTGGCTACTGTGCATCTGGTAGAGTAGACAAATAATAATAATGATAATAATAATAAAATGAAGAAAGTCAGGCGTTTTATGTCCCCTCCCTTTACTTCCAGGCAGCTTTATATAATCATTGATACACATCCAGAGTTTGAAGGATGACGAGCTACTGTTTCATTTGGTTCACCGCTTGTCGTCGGAGATATAGCGCTTAGGGTTAATAGTAATGCTACAAAGCAGATATGACTATTATTATTATTTTCTTTTTTTTTTTTTTAAATCTTTTTTGATACCTGAATCTATACTGTTGTTCTTTTCTTCCCATCAAACATGGGTGGAGACTGACTTATGGACCGCTCGTTTGTTTTTGATAGCAATGAAAGGTTAGTTGTCTTAGATGTCTAAGATGTCGACAAATATTGTTGACAATTGCTAAATAATAATAAAACTGAACAATTTCAATCTAATTATCATTATACGTTTTTTGTACATCACACTGCAGGCGTTATAGACAAGCTTGCAACAGTTTGCCTCGTCAGGAATGCGTGTTCACTAAAAGAAATGCAAGAAACGTGACGCCAGGGATACGTTATGACAAAGGATACTTGCGCCCTGAAGACAGGTTTTCTTGGCATCGGTCACCAAGTGTTCAGACTTATAACTCCATATCAAGACAGCTGCATACCTCATAGGGTGTGCATCTGACCTTTGCTTGATGTGTCCTAATATTGCTGGCTTGTAATGGGTGCTCAGATGATCCGTTGTTCTACCTGTGAGGTCACCCATTTCTAAGTGCTTTGTATCCGATGCACCAACCTTTAGCTCAATGTGTGGGTGTTCGCATGAATAGAGAAGTGCATATCCGCCTGTCAATCTCATGCTGACAGACGTTTGTTTCTTTGTGAACCTTTACAGTCGTTAGTCTCTCTTCTTTCAAAGTCAGGTAAAGAGAAAGAAAGGTACGGCTTTGATCTGATTTTTCCCCTTGTTGATTAATCTTTTTCTTGATTTTCATACTGTGAATATCCTCGCTATTTACTCCCGTTTATGTTAAATCACTCACCACAGTCAAAGAAGCTTATGCTTTATTCTCCTTTACAAGCAACACATATACTGATCATGTATTTTCTACGAGGACTGGATATCACAAATCTCCAGACTTTACTTTTGTGTTTTTTTTATATATTTTTTAAAATATATACTTTCGAAGTGATTATTCAGTAGAGTGTATCTTGTCACTTTCGTGGCGAAAGAAAGTTTGTGACGAGTGCACTCGTTTTTCAGTCTTTTACTGACAAATGCTCGCCATGAACTTTTTATTTTCTGTCCAATACATTCCAAAGTTCCAAAGTCTCCTTTCTCCTATTACAGTCTCCTATTCTCCGACCAAGGTTCCTGGCCTCCCCCCCCCCCCCCCTTCTCCCAACTTATTCAGTCTGAGCTTCCATTATGGCTGTCTGAATCGCATGCACTAAACAGCCATTCTGTAGAAGTAGAGCAAACAATGAAATATGCATCGATCTCAGGTCGTTGATGAATTTTGTATGACGATACGCAAATAAATCCAGAAAACATCTTGTCTTATCGACTGATTACGAGATAACATATGTATTTATATTTGCCTTGGTGTTATGGACAAATCTTCTCAATATATTGTTGAGGCAACCAAATTACTTTACTGTTATACCAGTAACGTGTGCTTTTACCTCAGATTAGTCATTGTGGAATGTTACCGCACTCTGCGCTTGTTGGCGACTTTGTATCGCAGTGAGGCTGCAGGAGTAGGGTTTTTATGTCAGCACTCAGATAAAAAGATGAACAGGGTGAGCAACCAGAGAACTGTGTACTCATTTATATGCCTGGCACTGCCAATGGATACCTTCTACTGTTTGATGTATCAGACATAAATATTATTTTATGTCTAGAGGTCGGCCTTGATTACAAATATCACTTAATTCTCTCCATTCCACGAATACTGTCGTTTATTGCTGTTGGAAAAGTCAGTGGCTATTCTGACCAAGTCACAAGTTTGCTTAGCATGTTCTGGAGTCTTAAGCTGGGGATGTGGTGAGGCAGAGTACAAGAGATAATGTGTTTTCAAACTGTGATGGACATGCGTAGGCCCGGGTTCTGGGGCTCAGAGAAAACAACATGAACCAGCTGTTTGATGAGACAGGGGCAGGGGGAAGGCGGTGGTCAAAGGTCAGAGCCATTTCCCTCGCACCTTCTCTCACTGTTTAGACATGAGAATGCGGATCCTTTGTTTTCGAGTCGTTATCGCCTCCAATATCTAGAGACTTAGGAGTAGAAGATATGGCGAGGAACTGAGCTACTGTAGAAGCCGAAGCTGCGTTTTTTGGTCTCGGTTCTGAATGTCCCAGAACAGAATATTGTAATCTGTTTCTAGAAAGATAATGTAGAAGAGGCAAAATTTAGGCATAATTCCAAACTGTTAATTTCAGGACTTATAACGAAAACTGGTCTCGAAGAAAGTAAGAGCAGCATGATTTCATAATCCCATCTTCACTAATCCAATCTAGGCATTTCGCTCAAATGGATTTAAGAGAGGGTTCTGATTGCTGTAATAGTTATAAACTGTTACACTGTGTTTTAGTGCTGGTTTGTGATCATGTGAAAAAGTGTGGTGAAGGGAATATTGTGTAAAAATTGGAATATTTGAAAACATTCTGAAGAGGACAATAACATCAGACTGGAACGCTTTCTTGTTGTTGTTGTTGTTGTTGTTTTGTTTTGCCTATGAGATTTGCTTTATATAACGTTTTACAATGAATAAGAGATCGGAATAAGGAAATTCATAAAAATACTTAATTATTCTTAGCCACTCTTTTTTTTTTTTTTTTCAACGCATTAAGTATTGATATCTCTTTTATTTCAAGTTATGTTTCTGCTTCATCGAGACGGATAATAAAGAAAAAGAACATTTATTATGCAGAATTCACATTGCGGTTTATTCAGAGTAATACATATGCATATATTATTCGACAGCATCTTTATTAACTAAACATCGAATTCATGGTTTTAGCCTGCAGTTCAGCACGATAAGCATAGTCGTTCATCCTTATGCTGTCCGTATACTAACCTAATATGTCCCAGGAGACTCTAACCTACTTTGACAAAACCCGTTTCCCCTGAAGATTTCCGTATAGAGGAACATGAGATTTAACTTTGCAATCTCCGTTTTAACTAGCTGACTGAAGATCTTACCCCCTGAAAGCTGTAGGCTGCAAGGATTATTTAACAATTCTCTGATAATCGCTCCTGTTCTTTGCCACCTACGGTGATTTGACGAGAAGCTGATTTGATCTATTTAAACAGATAGCAAGTGAAGTACATTTTTTTTTTGTTGTTGTTGTTTCTTTGTTTGTTTTTATGTTTTGTATAAATAAAGTAACGCAATACATTGTTTTTTAACATCGTAGAAATGATGTTTAAATAAATGGAGAAATCATTGAACTGCGATGGAAGATGTTTTTCATCAAAGGACGTTAGACTTATTGGCAACATGCCATCCTGACCCATCGTTCCTCCATTTATCATCTACTGCCTCCTCTCCCCCTTTCTTCATCCTCTCTGACCTCATCTCTTATCCCTGAATGACCCAGGATCTCCACAAATTTGGAGCACGATTTATAATGTCATCCAAAAGCCAAACTGTCTTCATCTGGCCTCGCTGGGTCGATATTCAATTTCACTTCACCGTGTTTTTTTTTTTTTTTAATCATATTGCGATATGGACAAAAATGAAGGAGTAGAAAAACAAATATTTTTTAAAAAATGACACTTTCATTTATCTCAGAGGATTTCTTAGGCGTTTATCTGTCAGGGAAGTCGTCACGATATCCGTCGGTATTTCTTAAGACAGTCTGTCTGTGTGTCCCACGCACCATTTCAATCAATCAACTGTTTCTTTAACTTCCATCGGTCAGTTCGTCCTTTCATATAGTTAATTACCCATCTTTCCGTCCATGTATCCGTCTATCCATCCATCCACCCATCAATCAATCAATCTATCCATCCATCCATCCATCGACCCATCCATCCATCCATCCATTCATCTACCCACCCGCCCAGCCACCCACCCACTCACCCGTCCGTCCGTCCATCCATCCATCCATTCATCCATCCATCCATCCATCCATCCATCCATCCATCCATCCATCCATCCAAGCCAACTAGTTGTCCATAACCCCACACTCTCATTGATCCAGCTGTGAGCCACATTTTCATGCTCGGGGTCCATTGTATGTATGTATGTATGAGAATCTAGCAATGGCCCTGCCCTGTTGCACCCTGTCCAGTGGTTTACGAGCGAGCCTCCCATCTGCATGCATTAATTTGGAATCAGACGAAATGCCACTTGTTCTATCTCATTTTTAAAGAAATATATTCGGAGCACATTTTTATAGTTCTTATCCCCCCCCCCCCCCCCCGCCCCCTTCCTTGCCTCAAACCCACTTTAACACAATCTATTTCTCCTCTCTCCCTCAATTCTTCCTCTCACATTCTCACCCTCTTTCTCTTTCCTCTCTCCCTTCACTTTAACACATTTTATTCGCTTCTGTTTCTATTCCTCCCCGCTCCCTCCATCTTATCTATTCTTTCTTTCCTTTCTTCTTTTCTCTCCATTTATCCACGATTTGCAAACCGAAACGTCTTTGCTTTACATATCTTTAACGAATACCCACAAAAAAACAACCAAAAAGAACAACAAAAAAAAAAAAAATGCGCCTGGATTTCTCCCTTTGGAACGAAAGCCATTATCGATCCAAAGCTAGGACTTTTGCATTCATGCTAGACCCATTCCTGGAAGCTTTTTACTCCTCCCCCAAACTGACTGGGGTGAGGGGGCATGAATAGCCTTGGCTATTCTGAACTGGTGCCAGCCCTCCACATGGCTGAGGTGTGAGTCAGAAGTTGGTGCCGGCCATCTGGTCTTTGGCGATGTCCACATTCATATTGTACAGCAATGTTGTTGTTGTTGTTGTTGTTTTGGTTCATTTGTTGTTGTTTTGACATTCAGGCTTAAATGCCGCAAGCGCCCGTCCCCCCCCCCCCCCTCTCTCTCTCTCTCTCTCTACCTCTCCCTTTTAGTTTTTATTATTATTATTTTTTATTATTACTATTATTATTATTATTATTATCATTATATTATGTTGGTAAGTGGTCTTCCTCATTTCATTTTCGCGCAGTTTGTCTAATATCCATCCACCCTTCCGTTCATCCATCCTTCCGTCCGCTAGTCTGCTCGCTCACCCATCATCTGTCCAT
>JBCAUA010542040.1:0-16657 GCA_038406235.1 Peronia verruculata | reverse complement strand
ATACATACATACATAAATACATACATACATACATACATACATACATACATACATACATACATACATACATACATACAGACAGACAGAGAGACAGAGAGACAGACCAGAAAGACAGACCAGAAAGACAGACAGACAGACAGACAGACAGACGGACAGACATACAGAAGACAGACCAGAAAGACATTCAGATGTAGGAGAAACAACATGGTGGCAAATAGACACATAAAGGTGGGACTTGAAATAGAAAGACATGAGGAGTGAAAGAAAGGGAACGAATAGGATTGGGAAAGCGAAATAGAGAGCGAGAGAAAGAAAAAGTGTGAGAGAAAGACACACAATGAGAAAGACAGAGCGAAAAGAGAAGCAAGATGTCAGAAATAGATTTTAAAACACACACACACATACGCACAAGATGTCAGAAATAGATTTAAAAAAAAAAAAAAAACAAACAAACAAGAGGACTTTGACACAGAGACAGAAGAGTGAGCACTTATAACTTATTCAGGGAGTCGGACTGTAGAGGTTGAGTTAGTGAGGAGGCAAATTGAAAAGAGTGACAACTGAAATAGATACAGAAAAAGGAAAGCAGGCAGGTATAATAAATAGGCATAGGGGATAACAGATATCAAAAGAACATGTATCATTATGCTCGTAGTACAATATTGTGATCACACTGAGTTCATGATACAGGTAAACACTTTGTTAACACAGTACTTTGACAGTTTCAATTTCGAAGTTGAATTTCCATGAAAGCTTGCACCACTTGAAGTAAAACACGTGTGCGGTGTTGTATGGTTGATTGAACCTGTGTTTGTTCTGTTTTGTTTTGTTTTTCTCAAAATGGCCAAATTTTACATAGGCAGTAACTTATGGATTTGACGATGGGCAGATTACGCTAGTGCAGGCATGCTCAGACCAACTCACTGGCACGTTTCACAACATATCTCTGTATTCAGTCTGCAGTTTACACCCGGGTGACAACGGACTGATCTGTCACCGTAGTCGCAACCTATAATATATAAACAGTGTACAAGAATTCAGATTCAAGTTACATGTAAAGAACTGCATGTAATAATAATAATAATAATAGAGAGTATTTATATAGCGCTTATCCTTGTAATTACAGGCTCTAAGCGCTTTACAATCTATTGTTACCCCGACAGACCCGAAGAAGGCACTCATAAACGTTTTTAGCTTCTTGGGAAGCATACAAGGCGGCTGCCTGTTAGGCGCTCAAATCCTTATCAGTCTAACAATATCAGCCACTGTCTATAGTCGGGTACCATTCAAACCTGGGTGGGGTCAGGAAATGTGTGTAAATTGCCTTTCCCAAGGACAAAATGTCGGGACCAGTCAGGATGCGAACCCGGAATTTCAGATCCCGAGTCGACGGCCTAACCGCTAGCCCACGACACCAGTCCAGAAACATGTACTCCCGAAACAATGGACAGCAACGTCCACATCAACCACCACCTCAAAAAAAAAAAAAAATCATACTTAATCCCGTTTGGCTACTTGTGCACTCACAGAGAACTGCATGTTGGATTGTTCAGTGTCTGTGTTCATTTGTCCTGATGCAGACAGGAAGACATTTCTTCCCGTCCAGCTTTTCTCCTGCGTTGTTGTTTTGATTGCAATTTTTTTTTTTTTCTTTTTAAATGTGTTAATATGAAGGCCTATAATGGCAAAATGCACTTTTCAAGACATGAATGGTTAAGCCTAAAGGCAGTTCGTGGCGCCAGAATTACGTTGTCTTCACTAGAATAGTTGCTTGTTATGTAGTTAAGACAATTTAATCCTGGAGCGACAAATCTGAGATCTCTGTCTTGTTGCTTTCTTCTTTAAAGTTGTCCAGGGCACTGAATAAAGATACAGAAAAGAACTTAATGAACAAATCTACACGTTTTTTAGTGAGAAGTTATTGATATTATTACATGAAGAAGATTGCGGTCAAGTCTTTTGGGCGGACTGGGCTCCTCGCATTTCCAAAGTCAAGGATAACAATGGGTTGAGGTTGTAGATGAAAAACAAAACTTCTGAGTTAAAGAAAAGGGCATTTTATCTTCAAGAACAACAAATCTACACACATTTCCTGACTCAATCAGACTAAAATAAGATACCCGATTGTCGTCAGAGAATGTTATTGTTAAAGTGACCATCACTTGGCCGCACACAAAGTCACCGTCTCTTGCATATTTCCCAGGAATCTCAGCACAAGCGTGAGTATGGCTTTTTTTTTTTTTTCTGCTGCCTCAGTTCTTTCTGTCCGAGTTGTCAGACACCCACTTCGTTATTTAATGTCACATTTTCGTACAGCCAATTAGTCCTCAGATGTAGATGTTTAAACATAGCCTACATTAACGTTCCTCAAAAATGGCTCCTCACACGGTCTCTGAGAGAAACATTGTAGACTTTCCACATTTAATGCATGGCTTAATCAGAGTCTCTTAGGCAAAGAGTATATTATTATTGTTGTATCAAATACAGGAAATTATGGAGTCAAGATTGCAGGAGGGGTGCATATCAAAGCTAGGCATATTTCGGATTAACACCAAGGACATTTCTGAAGTAAGTATTGTTCTGATTCTATTCGTCCTATCTTTGTCTCTTTGCGTAGGAGTGTAAATACAATTATCTTTCAGGTATATGCTGCTTTTTTAATATATATATGGATTTTTCCCTTTGAGAACAATAAAGTTTTATTTCCTCTACCTTGTCTCAGCTTTGCTGATGTAAAATTCTAGCCTCTTAGTTGGTTATTCTCTTGCGCATAAACCAAAATGGAAGAGAACTTAATTTTAAAAAATTGAATATCTACCAACTTCCTATGCTTGGAAGGACAAACACATGTGCATACTCACCGACACTAAAAACTAGTTAGTCCTTTGTGGGGCGGAAAGGGGAGGGGGGCATTGAAAGATGATAATTAAACTGCTCACCCGATATCCCAGTCTTTTGAGCAGTGCAGGTGCCACAGCAGATGGCCTCAATGCCTCGTTCGTAACACAAGAGCTTGCCATATTGCGCTATGAGGCCGGGACAACTGCCTATAAAAAGGACATCATTGATAGTAATGTTGAGTTGAGGTGAGTCGCCGTAAAGACAGTTAACTGGAAAAAGAGAAAGAGAAATAATTGAGGTGGCTTCCCTGAGATCTTTCACTTACTATTGCTTACTGCATAAAAAGACCACTGCCAGGCGAGATGTTTATTGAAGAGCTGATTAAAAATAACAATGTTTTATTCATTTTTCTTCATCCTTTGGGTGTCATATATCTCAATTCTCGTAATAGTGAAAAAAATGACATAACGAATTCGTATTTCTGTGAACAAGGACATCCTAACAACATTTATTCATTGGCTTCTCTGAAAAATGCTGTGTACTGGGGCCTTTAGGACAACTGCTCACAGGAACAAACAATGTAAATGGTCGATGAACTCATTATAATATACACATAGGTTAGCATGGGGGCCTTGTACTTGTAGGTCCTCGAACAAGTGCCCATCAGGCTTCTTATGACAGCTTTATTGATGAAAAGTTTGGACATTTTCAGTTAGATCCCAGAAGGGGCCTTTTTCTTACCAGTCCAAATGTCACCAGAAAACGAAACCCGCGGTTGTTGGAATATCTATCCATTTTCCATTAAACAATTAACATTTTAAAGCCTTTAGACAGATCAAAACGGGTAATTTTTCTCTGTGCCGTTTGCCATTTGGAAAGAAATATCGATATGAAGTTGGATCTGGGAGTTTTTCTGTAGACCGGTCCCTGACAAGATCGTTCAAAAAAAGAAGTGATTATTCAGTATCGGATACTAGATTAAGTTTCGATATTATTCCTTGTGGCTATCGAAGTCTTTCTGCTGTGATGCTGTGTTGGGTTTCGATGTTGCTCGTGTAATTTTCCATGTCTTCTTAGACGATTAAAAAGTTGTGACCACTGCGATTTGATACTGAATAACGTTTGCCTTAAGAGAAACACGGAAAGCAGTTTGAAGACCTGACCTAGCAGACTTCGAATAACAGAAGGCAATCAAAAGAAAACATACAATAAAAAATACACTTGCCTGGATAGCTTTACTATACCTTTCATTCTGTAGTTTACATACTTACTCAGCGGAGTATCTTACCAGGATATTTATAATATCTTGCTAAATGAATTATCAGCCTCTAATAGAGGTGGACTATTTCATACACTGAAATCGCTTTGCTATCCATTTTAAATTCTATTATTATTTGTTTAGGGGGAGGAGGGGGGGAAGACTCCTGAAATATGGCTTTTGCCACAACATTAGGTGTTTCTGGTTTCTCTTAAAAGTCCCGCTTCTTCTGAATGTAAATATAGCATTGGAAAACAGATGTAAACCGTTCTAATGTGTTTAACCCATGGTCATTCAATAGATGTTCCTGGCTAGGTATTTCCAAGCACAATTTGGCTTCTTCTGGATCCTACATTATTGTTTTTGTCATGCAAAGATAGATCATCACTGATCAGAAACAGGTGCAACAGTTAATTATGACCTCTTCTAGCACCATCGCGAGTCCCAGTGCCAGGGATGGACATTAGGTGGCCACTCTGATTCGAAATAAACTCGCGGTCAGGCAGGATAATAGTGTGTGATTTGGCTAGGCGCTCTAAAATGAACTTCCACCTTGTATAAAGAGTAAACTTCTCTTTTATTTCTGATGCTTCAGAGCACAGATATAGATAATCTGCCATAGTAAAAGTCAAAACATGCGTGGTTATGACAGAAAGATGTGGAGGCTTCATATATGCCTTCAAGAAACCAGAAGTGACTCTGAATGGAACCTTTATTGTTATAGAAGGTATGGAGCAAACTTTGAGAAAAGTTATGAACAAAAAGGCCGGAAAAGACAATTAAAAACACAGACTTCATAGAAAGAGTGCTAGCATGTACAATATGGTTGTTTGGAGGCTAAAAACGAGGTCAGTGACGATTCCATAACACAATAGTGTTATGTTATTTTTTTTTACCACGGTTGTAGACAGCTGAGATAACCACCACTACAGGAGGTTGAAAAACTTATAAAAACCATAACATAGCAGTAAATGTGTATTTACCATCCACAGCTGCCGCCTCTGCATCGAATGCCACCTGACATCTTCCCTGATTGCATCTCTAGAGATGGCATAGAATATAAAAAGTAATCATAGACTGATGGAATTGAGCGGTGTAGTATACAAAATAGAGAGAAGGAGAATGAACAACAGGAACATAGTGAAAAACTTCTATCAATGAAAAGATGATGTACTATAGACTAAAGCATACATTACTCTTCTATGTAGTTCGGCTCTTATATTTGTCATTGTTTCTACATACTGAATTGTTATATTGATGATGTCACTATGCAATTGGAGTGAGGACTTTGTCTGGTTAGTATGACAGTAATAATATTATTCCTCAAAGTTAGCTTTGGTCTTTGTGTGCACGTTCGTTCACACATCTGTCAAAACCGATTGATCAAAGAGATAGAGTTAATGAAAATTTATAAGAGGGAAAAACAAGAGGTAGCCACTCAAAGAAAGTAATTTAATAGCAGCATGTCTGGGTAAGCCACAAGCTTACGTTATCAACCAGACCAAGAACATGCTCCGGACTACGTGGCAGTGTGATATTTGGTTTGACCTGGCATTATTTACCTTTCCAACGTCACAGATAATGCCGTCTGAAGACAAGACGCTGCGACAATTACCGGGGTGGGAAGGGTTATAGCAGTAAATGAACTTACACACCGCGTCTCCCTGGGCTGGGTTGTTGCCATAGAGATTGAGAGTCTGGGAAAGGAGACGAACAGCATCATGCCCAGAGCAAAGACAACATAGAATGATGTTACTTTCTCTTTCACCCAAATAGTTGCCTGCGGGGGTTTTTACTACAAATCTGAGCTCTAGATTTCAAGAAAATAAAGATAACAACCAATGATTTTTAACAGCTTAAGTTAACCATTCTTCTTTCTTTCTTTCTTTCTTTCTTTCTTTCTCTTTCTCGTTCTTTCTGTCCGTTTGTGTGTCTGTCTGTTTATTTGTCTAGATTTATCTATGCACTCACTCTGCACATATACGAGGCTTGTGACTTAGATTCTCGCCTACAAATGATATCGACGTTACTGAGTCCTTCTGTGATTCTTGTTGATGGAGTTACCGAGTCTTCGTTGGTGGTCAGTAAACAGTTGTCTCTGTGGATACGAATTCATATTTATTGTGTTGCAGTTAAAATCAAGGATACACTGGAAGGGAAGATCAAAGGAAAACGAGCGAGAGGAAGACAGCGAAGAATGTGGACGGATGACATCAAGGACTGGAAGAATCTATCTATCTTTGGAGAAATGCATTAAAAGAGTGGAGGACAGAGAGGGATGGCGAGTCATTTCACATCAATCTCGAAAGAGATGTCACAGAGATTAGTTAAAGTCAAGTCATTCCACTTAAACTGTTACTCAGCAAAATGTTATGAATTATATCCTTTTGGGGGGGGGGGGTAGGGGGAGGTTGTTTTGAGTTGCTTAGAGAGCTGAAGGGGGGTGCAAAGTAACTTGCTGGAAAATGGCAAAAACGGGGAGCCACATCTGTAGCACCATAATCCCTAAGGAAGAAATGGGAATATTAAGGATATGGACATAGCAGACAAATTTCATTTCGAGTTCGGGTGGGGGATTTGAGAGAGGGCGGAAGGGGAGGGAGTGGAGCAAGTAGAAAGGGATAGGTGGAAAATAAGTGCAGAACAGTTGATCCTGACACAAAAATTGTGCCGAAAGTTAAATGAATCATAAACAAACTGACAGCATAGAAATCCTGACAACGAGAATCTTGGAGTCTTGCCTGTTCCTTTGGTTATGGCACTTTGAAATAAATCACAGTTTCATAGCAGATATCGAGACGCGTGTCATCGTCAATGATTCGTTGGCATAGGTCACAGATGGTTGGAACGAGATGAAAGCAAAGGGGATGCACAACATAAGCTGATATTGGATGCAATCGACACGTTTTGTTTTTTTTGTTTTTTTCTTAATAACACTACTGTTTGAGAAATAGTTTACCAATATCTCTTTCTGCTTGTCTGTTGGTATCCAACCTTTTGGTGTAATAACATTTAGTTTTGTCTATCTGTAGCTTGCCATGTCTGAACAGCCACAATCAATGCTTCATTAAGCCGATTGGGTTTCTGAGAATGTTTTTGGAATGCTTAAACCAAGGATATTTACGGGGAAGGAAGAGGATTAAAGTACCTGGATTGGTCAGTTTCGGGTCAAAATGTCAATGCTAGTTGTTTGTCTTGTGTGTATAATGTGCGAGAGAGAGAGAGACAGAGAGTGATTTCAAACAAAATTGTAATTAATGTACACGATTAAAGATCCAGGATTTTCCTATGACTAGAGAATTATTAATTGCAGTTTTTCTTTAAATAGTAGATGGGGGGGGGGGGGGAGTCAAAAATGCATTTAAAATGCCTGTCAAATTGGGGGGAATGATGATATTGGAAACTCTTTTTCTATTCTACTTTTATTGATAACTGCAACTGCTGGATTTAGCCTGAAACCTGTAGGCATGTCTACGGTAAAACACTGGACATTGGCTGTGTGTCTGTGTGTATATATAGGGGGGGGGGGGGGCTTCCCCATTCAGATTCACTAAAGTGAAAGAAAGGAGATGTCTATACCAGAATGGGTTATGGATTCTGCTTAATTGTTGAGTCTTGTAAGCATATATATATATATACATTTTTTTTTTCAGTGCGTTTTAGTCAGTACATTTCATTTTCTTAATTTTTTTTCCCCTCGAAACTTTTCTCCCGTCCGTTTCCACCTTCTCTAAAACTTAAGCAACACATGTTCACCATATTTCTTGCTACATTTAAGACGCTGCACGATGAAATCAGGCGCTCGTCAGACTGAGGGGACCGGAGAAATCATGTGGTTTTCAACAGTGTGTGGCTTTTTAACCCAGTTTTTTTTTTCTACACAGGACAGTTCTTTACTCAACCAATCCGTTTCAAAGTTACAGTTTTCGAAATAAATTGTGTAAATGACCAAAATTTGTAGTGCATTGGCATGGCCTAATGAGGACTTAACAAAACAAAACAAAACAAAAAAATCGGCCATGTTCTCACCAAATTCAGTTGTATCGTCACTTCACCTCCATCGTCTTTAAGAGTGGGGGGGGGGGGGGGAGGGGGCGTCCTGGTTGTGACTTTTTTTTATTTATTCTTGTTAATAAAGATAAACTCTTTTACCTTTTTGTTGTCAAATTCAGCCTGTTCAAATTTGTGGAATACAGTGAAGAAAAAAATCGACATTTTGATAAGGTTGCCATAGCAACCCCGCCATCTTGGATTTTGACGTTCCTATTAATTGACTGACTTTAAAATCTATCTCATCCGCCAAATTTCAACGGACCTTGATCAAACTTGATGAACATATTGTTTGTTATAATATCTAAATAACTAGGTATCTTCCACCCTTCCTTTGTAATAGGATATTTTGTAAAAATGTAACAAAAATTCAGATGCGGCTGTTTTTTTTTTTTTTCATGCTAAAAACCTATTTTTCTCTAAAGCATACCAACCGAATGGAACGCTCATATGTAAGCTTTTTGGTCTTGTTGCGGAAAATATGTAAACAAAATCTGCATAGAATCGGTTATGAAAAAAAAGTGAAACGCAAAATACTGCCCCCCCCCCACCAAAAAAAAAAAAAAGATTTCTAGAAAAGCGCCTTTGAGGTTGATCTTTTTGTTCCAGGGAGAAACTGATGTGGAGAGTTTTTCATTTGGCTGTTAGCAAATGTTAGCCTCAAAACAACTTTTGTTTTACATGCTAGCCCTCTCCCTATGACTTATGTATCTAATATTGCCGTTTTTAGCATTCTGGGCGTATTTATCTCGAATTTTGCACCCTACCCCCCATCATTATAGGGGTTCTAATAGAGCCGGGTTTTTCGGGGCCTATATGTACTCCCATCATCTTTTTTTTTTTTTTCACTCATATCAGTGGAAAGAGGTGATTTCTTTTTTTTTTTTTCGATAACCTCTGTGCACTTTGCCATGCATGAAAAAGGCAGCCATCCCTAAATGTGTGTCTTGAAAATTAGATTTTCTCTAAAAACCTAAGTCTTAACGGGTATTAAATGTCATTGTTTGTAATTTTGTAGTTTAATGAAACAACTTTACATTAATGATAATGCATTTGATTTTGGCTTATCGTCATACAAGTTTTGGAATGTATTTTGACGGAGGTTACTTTTCTCAGTTTCCACAAGGTACCCAATATTAGATCGAAGACCTCATTAAAAATCAGAACAAGAGATGCAGATTGTTCAAACACATGCTACGGGAAAATTTGTATGAAAATTTAGAACACAGATTGTTCAGAAGAGAAACAAAAGAGAGAGAGAGAGAAAGAAAAAAGAGAGAGAGAAAGAAAAAAGACTTCGGGGAAAATATGAATAAAACGTCCATTTCGAGAAAATCCCAATTAAACGTTTGTAACCCTTCTATAGAATCATCTGAAGGTATCCTGTTGCTGCTATTGTAAAGCATAAACTGGTTTTCTGGTTTCAGAAGAGATTAATTAAGTGTTTAAAAATAGCAAAACCTAATGTTACAATTTTGATTAGAAAATCTATTTTTCTGGATCCCCGAAAAAAAAATATATGAGAGAGAAGCTGGATTTTGAAAAAGCTTTTTTTTTTCTTATTCATAAAAAAAAAATCAAAGTGATAGAATAATAATAATAAAAAAATATATCTTCGTCGATTTTTTAATTATGTCAAGAAAAGTATGCGAATTTTAAATAAAAACATGTGTGTATGTTTCGGCAGGGACTGAAAAATTAAGAGAACATAACAATAAATCAAAAGTAAATATAAAACAAGTTTCGTGATTACCTCAATCAATGAAATCTATTGATTAAAAAAAAAAAAAGAAGAAAAAAAGAAAGAAAGAAACACACACACACACACACACACAATCACACACACACACGCACGCACGCACACGCACACACACACACACACACACGCACGCATCGCACGCACGCACGGACACACACATTGAGACACACACACACACACACACACACACACACACACTGAAGAAACGTCAATATGCAATATAGCCGTAATCGTGCTGATGTGTCGTTCAACTCCAACACAACACAACACAGCATACACTGGCAGAGAGAACATCGAAGTAACGATAGGTAATGACATATGACACACTCTCTCTCTCTAATGCCTCCTCGAGGTCTTGTTCTCGGGTCTCAAATATGACATTCGCACCTACACTTACTTTTTTGACAAGCTAATATACTCTTGCAGAAACAGTTAGCTCAGTGTTGTGGCGTGTTAGCTCAGTGGTTTGTGCTGCGGCCTTTGGAAGCAGAGGTCGGTGGTTCCAATCGCAACGGTAGCATGTTGTATTCTTGGGAAAGATACTTAACACACAATTTTCCTCAGCCCACCCATCTCTAAAACGGGTACCTGATGTATATCGGGCGAAGTACAGTGGCGCTGCACTGCGGCGACGCGGTCTGAAATGGCCGAGACAATTTTCCCTCTTGGGGGGTCAAGGGATGGTACTTTTAACTTTTTTTTTTTTTACGTTCTTGCGCTTAACTGACTAAGTTCCCCAACCAAAGTTCGGTGATTACTCAAAGAGGGGATGGGGGTGGTGGGGGGCACTTGTAATAAAAACACAGAGAAAGTTAGAATAAACTTAATTGACAACATTTAATTCAATTATTTCTTGATAAAATCATTTATATACCACTATTTGTAAAAATCAAAGACCTAAACAAAAGATTTTTGTGCTATCAAAATGGGTGGTATAAGGAAGAGTTCCCATAAATCGGGCGGATAGAGGTAAATCAGGAATAAAAGAAAAAGAAATTAGAGAATGTGTGCTCACTCGAGCTGGCTGACGACGATGGTGATATCTCTGGCTGAGAGGGAAGACAAATACCATCGGTTGGAGGAGGAAGGGCGTAGGTTTGCATCCATTACATATCCTGTGATGTTTGAGTCATCCCTGGCACCCAGCCTGCAAGCCAGAATAACAAAGTGTGAAAATTTTACATTCAGAATAATTTAGACCTTTCATCAGTAAAGGTAGAATTGAAAATATCAGTCATTAGAAATAAGCCACTATTTCATGTCTTCAGGACCAATTATAACTATTAGTGTTATCTAATGAATAGTCACATTTAGATGTGTGGGCGGGGGGGAGGGCGAGGGGGGGATAGAGTGGCACTTGAAACCTGTTGTTTTGCCTCTGGCTTAGGTCTTTTTATTGTATGCATGTGTATTTGGTTGGCATGTTCCTCTGATTCCGACCATGACCTTGGAACGTAGGGTGTATCTGGCTGTCAAGGAAACGGCGGTCATCTTGGATTTTAGCCTGGCTTTATAAATCTATCTTCTCTGTTACTTTCATGCCAAATCGTTCCAAACATTGCATGTAATTTTAATATCTTATATCTCAAAAAGAACACTAGGGGTTAAGAGTTTGAATGTTTGATGGTTGTATTTTATCAGTTTTTGAAAATAATATTTGTCAAAAATCTGCAGAATTTGATTTTTTATTCATTAAATTTTCTCAGAAGGTAAAGGGGATTAAAAAGAAAATCTGTAACTTTGTTTCTAATGTCAAGGAAAATACCTATAAAAAAGTTCATGAACATATTATTATGTGGATGAGTTTTGGAGGATTGATAGAAAAATAAGACAGAAAATCAAAGTAAAAAACACACACAAAAAACATTTTTTTTTTTTACTATAAAGTGCGGTGAAAAATAACCAATATGGACAACATTCTACAGGCTGGGAGAAACGAGATTGGGGTAATTGTAGTCGTCGCCGTCGGCATCCGTACGTCTCGACAGACAATGGTGATGTGCTAGCTTTGGGGATGAGGAGCTTCACACTAGAGTGGCTGTCTCGCTAACAGGTGCTGCAAATAAAAGGGGTTGACACTGCCACAGAGTCTGCCCTTGCCTTTCTCCTTGACCTCTTGTCTGCGAGCTGGTTATTTCTGGTGGTTTCTGTCCGTTTCACTCCTCACTGACAGTGGCTCTCCAGAACTTGCGGTTGTCGACAGAGCATTCCCAGGTGTTGGGGTCAATGTCGGTTGTCTTCATGTCACGCTTGCAGACGTCCTTGAACTGGAGCTGCGGTCTTCCTGTGGAGTGGAAGCCCTCGCGCAGCTCCCCATACTGCATGTCCTTTGGGATGAGCCCATCGTCCATGCCGCGCATGTGGCCTAGCCACTTAAGGCATTTCTGACTGAGGAGTGCAAACAGGCTTGGGATGCCGACGCGCAGCAGGACCTCTGTATCTGTCACCTTGTCTTGCCACTTGATCTGTAAGAGGCGTCTGAGGCAGCGTAGATGGAACCTGTTGAGCCGCTTCTCCTGGCCGGCATATCTAGTCCAAGACTTGCTCCCGTACAGCAAAGTCCTGAGCACGCAGGCGTGGCAGACGAGTAGCTTTGTGTTCACTGTTAGCTAGCTGTTGTTCCAAAGATGCTTATTCAGCTTGGATATGACTGAGACGGCTTTCCCAATCCTGCTGGATATCTCTGTGTCCAGGGAGAGAGAGCTGGCAACGGTGGATCCCAGGTACGTGAAAGTTTCCACAACCTCGAGATGTGGGTTGTCGATGATGGTGTTTGGCGCTGTGTCTGTGCCCTGGGCTAGGATGTTAGTCTTCTTCAGACCGATGGTCAGTCCGAATTTCTTACCGGCATGGGACAGGCGACTGACTAGCTCCTGTAGACCAGCCTCGGTGTGAGACGTCAGCGCCGCGTCGTCTGCGAACAGCATCTCTCTGTAGGCTGTGAAATATAAAGCCCTCTCTCTTTAATGCCTCCTCAGGGCTTGGTTTGGGGATGTCATATGTCACCTTTGGACTTATATTTTATTATTCATTTGCTGTTTGATAAACCATGTACTCAGGTAGAGACCTTCTGTACATTTTGCTACCTCTTGTAGTACAATAAGTATTGATGTATTTCAGTTTGGGAGATTCGATGATACTCTTGTCTCCTCCCTTTCCTGCCCAACGCAGCTTTTCTTCCCTTTTTATCTAGATTGAAGCCAACTGTCCGCTTATATTGTGAGCTATAACAGAATAGCACGACAAACGAAAGACTGTTTTCGGGAAAGACATATTATATAAGAATTAATGCTTTAGAATGTCCGTATATGCTCTAGCCTAACTCTTAGCTAGATCTAGATTCCTACACACCGCAACTCCTTTGTTGACCCCTTAAACGAAAAGAAAAATCACAGGACAATACAACATTCTATCAGTCAAAATCACATACACATATAAAGAATAGAGAGGCAGTTTGGGAGGGAAATACAGCCGTTTGGGATCGGCCCGTAGCAAACTCGGGTGACAGTAGAGCCATCCCTTATCACTTGTCCGTTCGACCACAGAGGACTGTGGAGACCGTCCGATAGTTTGTACAAAATAATTTTATTAGAGTACCAAGCAAAACGGTTCATCAGTGTTCCTGTATCGTTGCCCTTTTTGCTGACTTTTTCTCACTGATGTACAACAATTAGCTAGACAGCCTATAAAGATACTTCAAAAAGTAAAACCTTATGAGTCTTATTATGACAAGCACATTCCTAGATCGTCCCAAAAAGTCTGTGATAACATCTATGTAATCCGGGGTTTTATGTTAATAAAAAGCGTGTAACTTATATAAGAATAAATTCAACAAACCAATACTGGCAAATTTCTTGATATAACTAGATTTTCTAGATCTCAAAATGGCAAGGTGTAAGGTGCACACAACTTATATTGATTATCTAATTTAATGTAATTTGAATCTAGATCTAGATCCTCATGTCTGACATCACATGAACCTATACTATCACTGAGATCAGTTACGATTGTATAACGATGCATTGTTATGATTCCAGGATATCTAACTCAAAATACTTACCAGGCAGTAAATTAACGACAGCAACAAAAAAAAAAAAAAAGCATAAGATCCATCTACATCTGTCTCTTGTTGTTGAAACCCACATTAAGATAGAAGTAAGGTATAATAATTATTCAAAGGAGTATACAAAGCCAGTACTTTTGTAAACGCTAACTTTTCAACAGCCGTCAAAATGGCGTTATATTTCATACGACCCATATAACACAATACATCTTATTCAGATGTTTATACAGTTCCTTTTTCTAAGCTGACGTCATCAGTGAGCTGTGGCCGGACATAATTTTTTTATTAAATAGAAAAACGTACATGTGGCCCAGCTTGCGAGCAAGTTTGACAACTGTGTTGTAAGTGCCGTCCATTTCGACCACCCCTGAAGCACAGCTACCGGCACACACCGTCCCTATACGAGCGCAGCCTTAGAACGACAAATCAGAGCAGTGAGGAAAGGTGATGTTGACGGATGGTATAGAAATAGAACATTGACTAGATAATTTGCTGTTTGTTGATTATCTTAACTTGACCATGACCGTGAGAGAATCCATGAAAAATTATGATAAAAAGACAGACATTTGCTTTCATTGGGATTGTAGCTGTTCTGATCACTTGTTCGGGAATCTGCAATTATAGATTCGATAACACAAGTAAAGTAAGTTTGCTTGTCAACATATTATTCATGTCGTAAGGACTCTTGTACATGCAGATCTGTGTCTGTAAATATCTCATTATATATGAATTATTTACAGTTATATATTTTAAAAAAAGGACCTGATTTCCAATCACTGTTTTAATGCACTTTGAACAAAGACACAGAAATGAGGCTGGAAGCTGCTCAAATGTGGTTCTTCAGAAAAATGATGAAAATATCACATGGACAGAGAGAAAAACAAAAGAGGATGTTATGTCAATGGCAGGATATGAAAGATCCGTCTTAAAGACCATAAGAAAGAGGCAACTGAAATCCCTCGGACACACCTGCAGGAGGAATGGACTAGTTAAACAGATGCTGTGTGGAAAGATCCAAGGAAAGAGAAACAAAGGGCGGCAGCGAGTGAAATATAATGACAGCCTTAACAGATTCGCTACCAAGAACGAAATGAGCATCACCGAGTTGATAAGGAGAACTGACAACAGAAGGATCTCGCAGGACAGGGTCATCAATGTCTGCTCCTGACCTGACTCCTGGGGGGGGGCGGGAAGAGTTATAATGAAGATGTGGTGTATGTATATTCCACGCGTATCAATGTCAAAAACTATTGCAGTGTCTGACGTGGAACAAACTAAGTGGTGCTATTTCAACTGCCCATGGCCAGTTTTGAAAAACTCAAATGACGGTCATGACCATGGCTACGTTTCGTTGTTTGCTAGTAAACTAAAGTTTTAAAATTGCTGTGGGGTTAGTAATAAAGTTATCGTGAAAATCACAGTGGTATTGTCTTCGTTATAATGACATCAGATGAGGGGAGGGAAGATGGTGTTGGTGGTAACAGCTCTTCTCTTGACAATGAACTAAAGAGATTCGATAAACATCTTCAAGAATGAGAATACTATTTCTGATTGCACAGTTTAAACAAGTTGCTGTTGATGTGCTCAAAGGTTTTGCATTAGACTCAAGTTAAAAATATCTATACTGAGGGACTTTATAACCATAGCACTTGAAAATGATTCTACTAACGGATTTTGAAAAAACGCAACACTTGATATATAGAGTCATTTTCAAGCGTTGCCTTTTTAAAGCCCGTCAGTATATATCATTTTCTTGCCCTGATGAAAAACCAAACGACTCGAAAATAAGGATTTATAATAAAAAAAAACAACTTCCAACTGCACTGATTTCTCGTGTTTGTTTGTTAGTTTGTTTTCGTTTAATTTTGTGTACTGAGTTGGCTGTCTGCTGGAAGCCACGATTTTGTATTTAAATGTGTTTCTCCAAGATGATGTTGATGGCTATGGTGTTGATGAGAAGGATGATACAGAACTGAAGAAAAGATAGTTGAAGTGATAATGACCGGACTTTCTGATGTCAAGTGAGTGAAATTGGTGGAACCGCAGCACTGATGTTGTTGGCGATGAGGGAAAATACAATAGCGTCAGCGGAGATAACAGTACAATCATAATGGCTGACTGCGGAAGGGTGATGCTGTCGATATGGGGCAGATGTTTCTAATGAGAATGACGACGGTTATAGCAAATAACCAACATCAACGCAATTCCATCCTTAGATGGCAACTCAATGAAATAACAGTGCAGCTGCTAATGGGATAAAATAGTACCGGCCATAATAAAAATCTTGGTTTAAAAAGTTCGATTATTGACTCTGCACCATCTGTATCTTTTTTGCGAAACTATTCGAATACAATGGAAAAAAGGGCTTTATCGACCTGTTTGAGCGTAGATAGGTCTTTCAAATCTTAAATAAAAGCCATTACATACAGACAGACTGACAAACATACAAAAAGACAGATAAATAAGCAGATAGACAGATAACACGATGTTAAGCTTGGCCAAGGCTTGTCAAAACTGTTATACAGGGACTATCCTTTGGGAGAATACAGATACGCCTAGTCCATACTAGAGAGGAATATCGGTGTAAAATTCACTTGTCCACTAGCCTTAAATTTCAAAAGACTTCAAACATTCATCAATTCATGCCTAAGAAGAATCCTGAGGATACAATAGCCAGAAAGGATAA
>JBCAUA010541929.1:2488-16659 GCA_038406235.1 Peronia verruculata | reverse complement strand
TGCCCTTTATTTCTTTGCCTCTTGAAGACTCATAAGATTTCCCTAAATTTCTGAGTCTCTTTCTGATATTCCGTCTCTAATCTGCTTCATTCCGTTTGCGCTTTCTCCCTCTCAGTTGTACTGATTTTTTTTCTCCAGCCTTTCCTTCTTATGCATTCTGCTCATTCCTTCGTTCTTGTTCAATGTATGTCATTTACCGCTTTTTCCTCTTCCATTTCTACTGCCCAATCTAGTGTTTCTAGTTCTCCTCCTATCGCTTTTTCATTTGGTTCTTTAGTGTCCACTTGATGTGAACTCCCATCTCTTGCAGCGACTCTAGGCATACTTCCTTGTTTCATCTCTTTGGCCGGCAGCGTAATTTCTTTTTCTGTTTGTCTTTTACTTTTCCATGTTTTTTGCAGGATGTTACTTCCTCTATGAAGTGATCATAATACAGAAGTATGCTACAATCCTTGCATGCTGCCCAAACATCTTCTTTGCATCGGCTGACCTCACATTTTCCAAGCTGAAATTCAGGATCAGCATCAGGGATGTACAAAAATCCATCATCTGACCTCTTGTAAACGCTCTGATAAGTGGCTCATCTTCATCACTGCTCGATACATTTATGCGTTCTTTCGGGTTTAAGACTTGCTAAAGGTGCTTCATGTTCGCAGTCACTCTATTTCAATGGAACTTGTATCTCATGTGTTTCCTGAGGTGTTGTTTCCATAGTCAAACTGTGGAAAAAAAACCCGAACTGGTATAAACCCAACAGAATAATGGAATGAATGAGAGGATGGATGAATGAATGAATGAATTAATGCATAATTGAATGAAGGAATGAATGAATGAATGAATAAATGAATGAATAGGCCCCGCATCAATGAATGAATAGGAGCATGGATGAATGAATAGGTGCGTGAATGAATGAATGCATAAATAAATAAATAAATACATAAATAAATAAATAAACAAATAAATAAATTATTTAACGAACTAATGAATTACTATTTTAAGAAATGTTCACCAACATTGTAATCATAGCGTATGCAAGAACATTAAAAAGTAAACAACTGTACAAAAGAAAATAATACAAACACATAATAAGTAAATTAGTCGTAGATAAAAAAGGGCACTACAATGATAGTAATGAACCTCGATATCATTTTATAAATGTTTGTGTTATCCAATAAGCCTCAATGCCCAAGGCTATGCAGTTGGCTAAAAGCGTGGGAAAAGAAATGACCTAATATTGATAACTGACACTGTCGGGGACCTGTTTTCTTATAGCCTCGTTCTCCAAAGTAGATTTAAGCTAAGACTTGGACTAAAATATTAATGACTTTAGTTTACAAAGTAGAAAAATTAAAATTATGGACGTAAAAGCATACTTACCGCCTTTTTTTAGGAAAAATCCACTCCTTCATCAACACACTGCTTGACAGAGAATCGTGGTAAACAACAGGTGGCAAATTTGATAACACTGCAGTGTGCAACAAAGCGACAATGGCACCGTCTCTAAAGTAAACGTATTGTCAAAGGAAAAGAAATCTTGGAGCAACACTGCGACATGTGCCTGTGACGCGTTTTACTAATTCTAAATCTCCGCAACAAAACGTCAAGAGCCCGTGTAGATGTTTTGTTCCGAATTTGAAAGCAAAATTATGGAGTCGCACTTTTGCAACTTCGATACTAATAATCGTAGAGAGCTCATATTTTGACACAATATGCGCAAGTAAATTGGTATCGATATTAGCTAAAAACCCGAATTTCGGCAAAATGGCGTTTGTCGCAGTGTTGCCCCAAGCCAGCGAGATGGAGAAGCTAATGCATAACTCATAAGGTGTCCGAATGACTCCAGGCCACAAAAAAAAAAAAAACAGTATATCAGAACTCACTGCTGCTGCTGCATTTCGGACATACAAGCGGTGCTATGTCAGCCACACCAACAGCCACAGTGCTCTGGCCCTGGAAGTTGGAGTTAGTGCTGGACGGAAGGACACAGCAGGTGGTCACAACGACCTCTGTACGCTCATCAATGGTTTGTCGTAAACGCTGAACTGTGACTGGGTAGTAGATGGTCTGGCCAGAGTTTAAGTTACTCTGGAAAAAACAAAAAACAAGTTAAAGAAGAATTAGATTTCCAAGACTTTCCTGAAGACATAAACCACAGAATATTAACTCTCAGGGATGTCTGTCAGTTTCTTGTTAAGAGGAAACACAAATATGACTCCCCTAATGCATGTCATGCAGTCAGGCAAAATGCATCGGTGGTTATCAGATTTGAATGTGAATATTTCAATACAGAAGAGCAACAGTTAAATAATGTATCTCTTACAGTTACACTCAAAATCTCAAGATATGAAAAATCTGATATCAGGCTGCTCATTGCTGATATAAGACTCACTGCAAATGGTCATACAGCATTTTGTTATGGGGAAATTTTCACTAGTATGAAATCTGAATATCTCTAAAGTTACTTTTGTGATTTATCAATCACATCCATCAGCAAAAAAAGTCACAATGAAAAAAAAGTCAGCAAAGTTCTTGAAAATCTATTTCCCAAAGGGACATTACAAATTTCGAAAGCCTCATTCACTTTTGCAAAACTATATCTATACTATATATCTGCAAGAAAACCCACAACAGGCTTATAGACTTGAAAACTGCTGAATGGATCCATTTGAAATTTGGCACATAATGTAATGGATCTCTGTTTTTATGTACATAAACCCGAAAAAAGCTTATTACCTTAGGTGTTATTCTGAAAATGCGATAATAATTTGAATAATAAACTTGCGAAGGTGCTTGATCCGAATTGTACGCTTGATAGTATAATACGTTCTAGACACATTCAAAACATATTTTCTTTGAGTAACACTCAGTTTAATCAACCAAAATACCAACATTGAGGTGCACATGTTTGCCATACACTTTATGTCACAGGCTAAATTTAAAAAATCTCCCATGGAAGCCATAAGGTTTCTTCTAGTTTGAACATAAAGACAAGAATGATAGCTTTTATCAATAAAAAAATTGCAGAATATACTCTCAGTTCAAGAGAGGACAAAAAGTTTACTCAGAAAGACACTCAGCTGACTCACAGAGATCTGGAACGAAGCATTGACAACCCGCCAAGGTGAGGTAGGATCTGGTGGTGGTGTCGGTGCTGGTGTCACTGGAGCGGGAACAGTGGTGCCATTGCCAGCATCCGTGGTTGGTGCCGCTGTGGTGGTGGTTGGGACAGTGGGTGCTGTGAATGAACATGATTACGCCACATTTTGGTAAAACATTCTTCTCACAGCATGTAAAACAAATCATATTGTTGGGATTAGAATTAAGCTCAATCATATACTGACAAACTCAAAGTTATGCCCCTTCAGTAACTGAATTTCCTGAACTTCTGCCTGATATCTGTCACATTTCACCCTGTCCCATGACATACAGCGCAGAAAAAAACTGCTCAGGAAAAAAAAATTACAAGGTTATTTCAAATTATTAGATTATTTTTAACTTAATGAAGAAGAATCATAACAAATTAGTTTTATTAAAAGAACAAAATTTTGGATGAGGTGAAAACTATAGTGCATTGCTTTGTGTATTATAAACTGTTATGAAGAGGAACTATTTGAGAGGAGGAAAAAAAAAAAGGGAAAAGAAACTGTTAGGGAGAAGAATTATAATAAGTCTGTTTTGTGGAAGAAAAAAAAAAAAAACTAAAACAACTCATGCAGGGAAGACCTAGTGGATTTTATAAAAAGAAAGAAACTGTGTTGGGAGAAAACTATGTCAAATCAGCTTTGTGAAATAAAAAATGTACTCCCCCCCCCCCCTCCCAAAAGAAAACCCAAACTACTACAGGAAAGAACTATATCACATCTGCTTTCTAAAAAGAAAAAAATACTGGGGGGGAATAAAATATAACAAGTTTGCACTGGACAAAAAGAAAGAAAAAATAATCTGTGTGTGGAGAAGAATCATGACAACTCAGAGCTATGACTAGCATAACTATTATGGGGAAGACCTATCACAAGTTTTGTCTGTGGGATGAACAAAAGCAAAAACTATAACAAGTTGTGCTTACGCTGTGTGGATGTGCCTGTTGTAAATGAGCAGTCTGGATTCAGGATGGCGCTCTCCGCCACCTGCACTGATGCCACCACAGTCGCTTGACAGGAAACGTTCAATGAACCAACAGTGATGGGCTCACTCAGGGTGAAAAAGGACTGAAAAGGATAGATAAAGATGGCATAAACCACCTCACAGGTGACAATAGTACGAGATGTGCCAGAAATTGGTCTCTCATGTGTGAGAAAATATACGGGCATAATCAACCCACCACCAACCACCCCTTCTCTCCTTTGATCTGATGTTTCAACCATTGACCAGTGTGTCACATCCATTAACAAACTCCTTTGACAGGCACCACAGGCTGATGACAGACAGTATCCAAATGACCTGACCTTAAATCAAAGACATGTTTCTTGTGCCCAGGACAAATGAGTCACAAGTTGCGCAGGATGAGTTCAGGTCACCACCGTCTTTCACATTTTCTGACTATGACAAAAAAATATTTCTTGCTTTTTTCTTTTTTCAGATTAAAAAAAAAAGGTTAAATTGATGTTTTGTGAAAAAACAATGTAGTAACTTAGTCAAAAAGTAGTCAAAAATGACCAAAAACAGCCGTTTACCTTCGTTGCCCGGTGCGACTTACGACTCATTTGCCTTGTCACATGTCATATGCTTATTCAGGTCACAAAAAGGGTTGACCTTTCTGATCACCTGTGACAAGTAGAAGATTTGACTGACTGGCTCATCCACAGTCGGCAGGACTTTGTGTGGGTTGGGGTCAGCAGTCTACGCAGTGAGAAAGACTGACCCTGGCGTTAAAGTTTAGCCTAGACTGCTAAATTGGCGTAGCAGTGAAGCAAATAAAGACGTACTGTACGACAGACTAAAATGAGTCAGATGTATAGCAAAGAAAATTTTGTACAGGAAAATTCAATTTGTGTACATCGGAGAAAGTGAACATTATGGTATAGTGCGAAAGGAATGGGTAATTAAGTATTTTTTTCAAAATCACATGACTTAGGAAACATTGCTCACATGTGGCTTTGTTTATATCATGTGACAAGTTTGAGAGCTCATCATTCGTCCAGATTTGTCTGTCATGCGCAGAGCAAGCAAACAAAGCCACATGTGAGCGATGTTCACTAGGTCATGTGATTTTGAAAAAAATACCTAATTATAATCCTAGCTCTGTCAAATTATCTGTTCCTTTCCCCCTTACAATAAGCCAAATGAATACGAACTACATCTAGATTTAGTCTATAAAATGCATTGTTAATGATATGGTTTTCAGCATTTTAGAATCGAAGTGGCTGTATGAGTATATGAACTCGGGTCCGGATAGATTCTATATATGGGCCCGAGCTATTTCCAGAAATTCCCCTGTGATAAGCATCCAGCCACAGTCAACTATCCCTCATGGATTTTCATTATATTCTGAATTTGAAATGTACCGGTATGTTTGTTACATTAGGATTAGAGTTTACAGTTAGGCTAGGGTCCCCAATGCACCAGTTTTCACTGTCTGATGCATTTACTTCATGTTTTTTTTGTGATTGCACATGCATGACTTCCCTTATTTCATTTTCTAGGCTAGCCTAGCAGATGTTACGTAAAGAGTCAGTTATATCCAAAAAGTTTAAGCATTACTCAAATTCTTCAAGAGCCTTCTCTGTGTAATTCAGATACATTTTCAACAATAAACAAAGCCTTAAAACATACCATATTTATGGTGGCTCAGGATCACTTGCGGATCTAGCCCATTCACATTGTGGCTAACTAGGTCAACATATCGGCTCAGTCGGACCACAAAACACTGGTATCTAGATCTATGAAGGATGCATCCTCCCAATTCATATACAGTGCTGCGAAGCCCGCGTCTCTATTTTTAGCTATCAGCCTAAATCTTGCGAAATCCCGTTCATGTATTCAAATTAGGTATTAATCATTCTCGCGAGACCAGAAGGGGATTACCCTAGGTTCAGGAAAAACGTCGGCGCGGACTTCGCAGCACAGAAGATAAGTGAAAATTCTAATGTAATTCCTATATCTTAGTCATTTGGTCTGTTTTCTCTCACTGTGCTTAACAGCTAAAAACTGGTCCCACCAGGATACTTAGTAAACCCATAACACCTAGGCTAAACTAGCCTAACAGACCCAAGTCTGGACAGCAAAGTAGTGCTAAGCAGACCAGTGTCCGAATAGCAGCTTTTCAGAATAGTGCATGAACACTTCCATCATGTTTAAATATAATCTAGTCTAGATCTGAGGCATGAAATTTGGAGCACTGAACTGCACATCTTCAGTTATATGCAGTGCTGCGAAGTCCGCGCCTCTATTTTTAGCTACTCAGTCTAAATCTCGCGAAATCCTGTACCTGTGTTCGAATCAGATATTAAGCACTCTCGCGAGATCAAAGGGGATTCCGCTAGAATCGGGAAAAACGGAGGCGCAGACTTCGCAGCACTGATGACAGATCTAGATCTAGATGTCTAGGTCTAGAGATTTACTATAAATCTCAATCTAGATTGCAAAACATAGATCCATATGCTTGGTATTTTGCATTAAACAAAGTGTAATCAACCTACTGACATGTTGTGTGTAACAGGGCATGGATGCAGTTATAATAATTTTGACACAGTCATCAAATGACAGGCAGAAAATGAAACCGAAAGTAGAATTTCAAGACTAAATTTACGATACATACTGATCTTGTGTGTCTAGGCAATCAAAAACATTGGCAATAGAAATATTTGGCAATATTGCTCGCAATTCTGATGCAGGCAGCGTTGCAACTGCTGTTTTTAATTCTTCTAAGGCTTCAGTTCTATCAGAGAAACTGAGTTGTGAGAGGCGGTCAACCAAACTGCTTATAGTTGCCTCCGCAGCCATCTTGCTTAGTAACCATTTCCGGTTTCAGACTTTTCTTTCATGGAGTGAAAATGCCAAATAAAAAGAAGACAAAGTTTGCGTGCTTGGTAACAAGATGGCGACTTAGGGTGTCGAGGCACCTGTATTCCAACCTTAGCTCCTTGACTCCGACTCAGAGCAGGAATCGCCATAACACTCTTTCAAGGAGAAATAAAGCAAGGAACATAGCACAATATAATTTTCTGTTGTATCAGGGCACAGTTGAGATAGCCCCATTAAACGAGACGGAAAGGCCAAATAAAACTAGATCTAGATCTAGAATCTAGATCTAGATCGATTTAGATCTAATCTAGATAGATCTATCTAGATCTAGATCTAATCTAGATCTAGAATTCTAGATCTTGTTATAATCTGTAGTTGATCTATAGTCTGGGCCTAGATCAATGGTATAATAGATCTACGATCCAAATTCAAAGTAGACTTTAGATCTACCAAGATCTAACAAAATTCTAGATCTAGGTCTCGCGTAAGCTAGATGCTCTCGAAAGATTGAATCTTAGAATAGATCTATTATCTAATGATTGTTCTACAAATCACGACCTTCTTTAACAACTGCGGCAATTGTCTCAAAGCAGGATACACTGGTCGTTTTTGCATTCATAACAAAACTGGATTAAGTCAGCAACAAAACATTACAGAGAAAACTCTTTATGATTATCGAATAGCTCTCATCGTTTCATTGCACAAAGATGCTTTCGAATCCTGAGGATTACAGCAAGCAGGTCTTGAAGGAATTTATTGGTCACAAGGATGAGGTAATCACTTCATATAAGCAAAAACATGTAAAATGATTCAACTTTGCATACCAAAGCAGTCCTGTGCTACCATAGCTGTTTTCTGTTATCAGAGTAAGACAAATTTATAACTGAGGGGACTTTGATGTGAACGAAATATGAGACTACAGACACCTATCACAGACATGTAGCACAACTATGATGAGATTTTCTGACTTTGACCCTATACACATTTCTGTGATAATTACTGGATGCTAAAGACTGCAAAATTGGAGATATTTATATCTTTACAAGTTTTGATGCTTACACATTAGCTGTGTCATATGAATGTAATTAGATCTGTATTCAGGTTCAGTACTACACTGACAGAATGTAATTTCCTGAGGGGGCAATATTCCAGCACTTAGGGTAGTTTGAAAATGAAACTGAAGTTTGTGAAAAATAATTCTGGCCCCTTAAGTTATTTACTAAAAGTGCCTGATTTGTTGGAATCACACATGAATGAATAAAGTTGAATAAAAATGAAAAGCTACAGGCAAACATCACCCCAAATGGAGATATTTTTCCAGATCCTGGTAGATCTGCAAACGATTAGTACTGATTCTCATAGAAGTTTTTCTACAATTTAAAAAAAAAGCTGGGATAGATTATTCAGAAAACTTAACTGTATTGTGATTTTTTATGAGAAGTGAGAAGGCAAGTTATTCTACACTGGCAGAATTGCATCTTTAATCCCATTCCCCTATTTTTTTGCTATTAGGGCAACTTTTAAAATCAGATCATTACGGAGACATGCAATATCAAAGACTGACAATTCACACATGCACAAAAAAAAAAAAAGAACAACAAAATACAGGCAGAAAAGAACATCAAACACATTGATATCAATGTTTGAGGCAGGTCCATCGGACAAGAAAGACAGTATTTTTTTATAGGTGTAAAAGTGTCATGACAAAAAGTGTTGCTTCTGAGATACCAGCAAGGAGATGGAAAAAAATGGGACTCTGTCCCACGTGAATCCCTGACTTAGTTTAGACCAAACTCATCATATTGTAATTAGCAATAATTCTCACAGTAAAGCATTCATTTGATCTAGATTTAGTGAGAACGCTTTGCTTCAAGGAAATTCAATGCAGTTTCTCAGTTTTTGAATGAATTGGTTCTGAATCTTTGCAGGTAAATTGTGTGAGTTATGCACCAGACTTCAGTTTTGTGGTGACTGGCAGTGATGACCAGAGGGTCCGACTGTTTAATGTGTTGACCAAAGAATGTGTCGTCAAACTAAAGGGTCACGAAGGTGAAAGAGCATGATTGGGTCATGTTTGTTTCTGTCTTGTTGACAAAAGAAATTCATTTAATTTTTTTTTTTCTGTCAGGCTCTACAGAGGTAGCGACATTTTACCCTTATTCTTTACTGCACATATAGGAAGCAGTGATGATTATATCAATGTTCAAGTAAAATTTAGTCGTTGATTGTATGTAACAGTGAGCAGGCAAATCTGCTGTTGTAGTGGGATAAACCTATAAGAGTAGAGCAGTGCAAGAGAAGACTAGACAGATGTTGTCAATATTTTTCCAGCACAATTTATTCAATACAATATCAATAATGATTGTCAGCTTAAAGTTTGCTTGATGGCCACTTTGATTCCGTTGTGAATTTGGACTACCAAGCACATCATCTAGACATTGTAGTATTTTTTATATTGACCGGTCTGTTCTTTTCAGGAGCTGTCAAATGTGTCGCCGTATCTCCATGCAGCAGATATTTTGCCAGTGGATCTTTTGACAAAAGCGCAAGGATTTGGCGAACAGCAAATGGACAATGTTTGCATGTCCTGCACGGTGAGTTGTAAAAAAAAAAAAGATGCAGAACAAAGAGAGAAGAGCGTAATGGACTTAAATAATAGCTACAACACACGCTAGGGAAGGCCTTGTGCTCTGAAAGGGGTGGAGGGGGGGGGGGGGGAGATTGAGAAGGGTTAATGAGGTGAGTGTGATCTTTTTACCAACAAGAAAAGATGCCAGATTTTGGATCTATGGACTTTCAATAGACAGTGAGATGGAAAATGCAAGTTTTGAACCTGATGATGTGAGGTTAATGTGGGTGTTAGGAGGTTATGTCAGGGCATGAAAATTTCCCTTTCTCTTCATCTCTCTCTTGCTCTCACACTCTCTCTCCAGGTCACCAGAAAAGCATTGAGACTGTGACATTTTCTCCCACTGCGGCCTATCTGTGTACGGGCTCCTGGGACAGAACAGCTATACTGTGGTGTGTCCAGGTAAGACAAGAAATCTAAGAAAGATAACAGATGATGACATTCGATTAAATTGATAAGACAAATTGTTATTGCTCATGTACAGAGGAAAATTTGACATGGTCACACAATCACAATGGTCACCCATTCACCCATCCATGCATATGCACAAAGACATCTACGTCATAAATTATTCTCATGTCCCAACTTGTCCTTACATCTGTTGACAAAGATTCACATAGAGTCAGCTAAAGACCACGTATAACCTAGGAACAATACTGTGGCCTGAATGGTGTGAATGTCACAGGAGTATTGTGTTGTTTGAGTGTTGTGTGACTTGTGTGGGTGTTATATAGGTGTTGTTTGAGTGTTGTGTGACAACTGTGTGAGTGCTATGTGAGTGCTATGTGAATGTTAAATGACTGTTGTGTGGCTGTTGTGTGAATGTTTGTATTTGTTTGTTGGTGTTGTGTGAGTTTGATGTGGTTGTTATGTGATGTTGTATGAGTGTGGTGTAAGTCACATGAGTGTCATGTTATGTAAATTTTTCGAGTATTGGTTATGGTTTAGGTTGAAAGGCTTACATAAAAATACTCCCACAACGTGGTGGTTATCTTGGCTGATTTTAAGTGAGAATTGTGCAAGTGTTATGTGGGTGTTGTATAGGTGTTGTGTGGGTGTTTTGTCAGTCATCTGTGTACTGTATGAATGTTGTGTGAGGGTCATATGAGTGTTGTGAGGGTCATATGAGTGTTGTGAGGGTCATATGTGAGCTGTGATTGTTGTGTGGGAGTGTGTGTGAGTGTTATGTGGGTATAGTATGGGTGTTGTGTTGATGTTGTGTGAATGTTGTGCTGGTATGTGGGAGTGCTGTATGAGTGTTACGTGTCATGTGAGTGCTATGTGAGTGTTGTGTGAGTGTTATGTGATATGTGAGTGTTGTGTGCTATGTAAGTGTTGTGTGGGTGTTATGTATTATGGAGGTGTTGTGTGGGTGTTGTATGAGTGTTATGTGGGTATTATGTGGGTGTTATGTGAATTTTATATGAGAGTTGTATGTTATGTGAACCTTATGTGAGTGTTGCGTGGGTGTTATGTGGGTGTTTTGTGTTACATGAGTGTTATGTAAGCATTATATGAGTGTTATGTGGGTGTTGTGTGAGTTTTTTGTGAGTGCTTCACATGGCAAAAATCAATAGTTCTAAAATATTTACGTCTAGCTCTCAGTCCTACCAGCTTCTCTATAGTCCACTTCTCTAGTTTATTTGCTAGTACTATAGTGAGTCAGAGCAGGCCAAAGATGATCCATTGTTTGACCATCTCTACAGCTAGTCAGTGTATTGAGCTTGTCATGCAGATGGGGTTATTGTCACTGTCCACAGGTGTACAGGAGCTGGTCATTTGATTATTATCTGACCTGGCATAAATTTCTGTTCTGTTGTTACCTGTCCTACCTTTCTCTCCCCAGACAGGCTGTCACATCCGCACTCTGCGAGGACACGGGAGTCTGGTCCAGTCATCAGCTTTCTCTTTCATTCCTCACAACATGCTGGTAGGTACTGACAGAAACCCCCGCATTCTGCCGTCTCTGTTCTGTTACTCCGTTTTATGTGGTTAATGTGACTGTAGTGAATAAGCCACAGATAGATTGCTATTAAGTCCACAGATGGTTTCAGAGGTGACAAGGCAAGCTCAGATGTCGCAAAAAAAATTCTAAGATCATATGGAAACTTCAGCTATCATATGGAAAGGTCAGGGGTCAAAAGAAAAGTTTGGGAGTGATAAGGAAAGTTCAGAGGTCACAGGGCAAGATGTCATGGGTGGCAGTGATGATGGCCAGATATGTCACAGACATTGAATAGTGTGGCTGGGTAGCTGTTCTGGCCTGTGTCAGGTAGTTAAGGTGACCACTCTCATAGATAGCTGTCAGGTAGGGGAGTGATAACTGTCACAGGTGTCTGTCAGGTAAGTGGGTGGTCAGATGTCACAGGTGTCTATCAGGTAAGTGGGTGGTCAAATGTCACAGGTGTCTGTCAGGTAAGTGGGTGGTCAAATGTCACAGGTGTCTATCAGGTAAGTGGGTGGTCAAATGTCACAGGTGTCTATCAGGTAAGTGGGTGGTCAAATGTCACAGGTGTCTGTCAGGTTAGTGGGTGGACACATGTCACAGGTGTCTCTTAGGTAAGTGGTGGACAACAGTCAGAGATATGTGTCAGATACATCGTGGACAGCTAGTAACTGTCACAGGAAGTGAATGGAAAATTATCACAGGTATCTGTCAGGTAAGTGAATGAAAAATTGCCACAGCTGTTTGCCAGGTTAGTGGATGGACGGTTGTCACAGGTGTCTTGGAGAAGATGGAGGATGAGGAAGACAGAATGTGGAAAAATTAGGTTTCTGGATAATGGAATGGATACAATGATGATGAATTTCCACCTAAGTTGAAAGGTGGAGAGGCGTATTGGAGGTGACCTTTATCATTATATATTGACTGTTTGGTATTTTAACCTTTTGCATTGAATCTGGCTTTTCAAATTAGAGGAAAACAGTCTATATAAAAACTTGACTTTCTTGAATGGCTGGCATGGCAATGTTGCCATCTTGGATACTGACTTTTTGAAAATGGCTAATTTGAAATCTTTCTCCTCTGTCAAATATCAGTGGAACTCTGTAAACCTTGATGAAGCTGTTGTTTGGCATGATATATAAAAAAGGTCAATATTTTCAGCTCTTTGTATGCAAATGAAAATTTTCTAAAAAATTTTGAAAATGTCATGTAGTGAAATTTCAAATTTTGCTGTTTCTTCATAAAAACCAATTTTTCACCAAAACTCATGAATGGATTGTGCAGTACGTGTAATTTTTGTTTTGTTTTGTAGTGAAAATGATGTATATCAAATTTGGTTAGAATCAGTACAGAAATAAAAAAGTAGGTAGCAAAACAGTGTAAAAAATTCGGCTTTTGAGAAAACTCCTTTAACGATTTTTTTTTTTTTTATTTTGGAAAATTGACATGGATAGTTTTTTATTTGGCTTTGGGCCACAAAACAGCCCTTTTTCGCATACAAACACCCACTTCATGACTTCTGTATTTTTTGCTGCCTTTTATTAGTTTCATGGGGTCAGTTCCGGGTTCTTGAGAACCTATATTGTAGTCTCCATATCTGTCGCTGTTAAAATCAAGAGTGGCTTGACCTTTACCATGGCAACTGTGCTCTGAAGCAGCAGAAATAAAAGAAAATTATCCTGTTTATAGGATGTGGAAGTTTATTTTAGAGTTCTGGCCATGGTGAAAGTTTACATTGATAATCTTGTGACTTTGCTTTTTGTTCGCGTCAGAGTGGTCATCCAGTATCCATCTTTGGCATTGGAGCTCAAGATATTTGCTAGAAGAGGTTATAATATAGTGTTTTATGCGCCCTTTGGCTGTATACTGTCATCTGCTTGTCGGCACCACCTGGTGTTGTGAAGGTCATGGTCATGGTGACAAAGTGTGTCAGTCCGACCTGACATGTTGACAGTTGCGAGAAGGATTCCTTTTTCAGAGACTAGCATTGTTGTGATGAAAACGTCAAGCATTATGATATAGGACTGAAACAATAATGATCTATCATGGCATGTAGCAACTAGAGGGAGCCAAAACCTGGTTGAGATAGAGTGGAACATCTGTCGATTGACAATGGGTTAGTTTGTTTGTTAAATGCCTGCCCCGGATTATACTCCGTGGGTTCAGGACTTGGTCTTTCAACCTCCTGGATGGAGGTTATCTCGAAAAAATGGGTTAGGATGGATATCCACATTTTAATATCACTTTTACTTTCAGAAAAGGCAGGACGTTAAAGAGAAAACAAACTGAAAATCTCATTTTCCCCTAATCAGTTTTGTTTCTTTCTTTCTTTCTGTGGATTTTAGCGTGTAGGTTTTGTTGTGTGACTTTTCTTGTGTGAGTTTTACTCTTATGTTTTTACTTGATAGATTTTTTTTTTTAAATTTCAATCTGTGGGTTTTAGGATGGGGTTTTACTCTGTGGCTTTTGATGTGTGGCTTTTGATGTGTGGCTTGTGATGTGTGGCTTTTGCTTTGTAGGTTAAAGAACGTGGATTTTACTGCCTAGATTTTATTGTGTGATTTTGTGTGTGTTTGTGTTTGGGGGGGGGGGGGGGGTTGGCGTGTTCATTCCCCTACGTGGCTTTCGGGTTTA
>JBCAUA010541818.1:0-16660 GCA_038406235.1 Peronia verruculata | reverse complement strand
AAGCAATTTGTACTATTCCCAACACCAGTTGGGAATAAGCAGTTTGTACTATTCCCAACACCAGTTGGGAATAAGCAGTTTGTACTATTCCCAACACCAGTTGGGAATAAGCACAGCCTTACTGATAACCACAACCTTCCAAGTCTTATTATTATTAAAATCTTATGTAGGCTACTAGCCTAGTCTAGGTCTAGTCTAGGCCTAGATCTAGAGTCTAGATCTAGTCTACTAAAAATAAGAAAGTAGTTAGTATTATGTTTTCATAAGTTCTGAATCGTATTGGAGTATCGAGTGAGAGATCTAGGCCTGCATCATCTAGATTAGACTATGGCATGGCATAAAATTAAAATTGATAATGCCAATGGCATTACACTGTTCGGCTGTGCTGTAATCTAACTAACTCAAAGCGCATAGCATAGGCTAGCTCTAGATTCTAGACTAGATAAGATAGATCTAAATCTAGATTGATCTACTAGATCTCGAGTCTAGAGACTAGAGTCTACTCTAGACTAGATAGAGTCTAGTTCTCTAGTTAGATCTCGAGTCTCGAATACACTGATGTTGCAGGAAGGTCGATATCTGAATCTATCAAGATTTACATGTTTGAAATACTCACTTGATATGGTATTTTTATTTATTCCTTTTTGGATTCAATTTCAGATCACATGCTGTGCACTGACTGAAACACACGCAAATTACAAGATGTTGTGCACAGGCGGATTAGCTCTGCAGGAAAGCCGCCATGTTGTTCGATAAGAGTTCATTGCCCTTTGGGTGAAGAGTAACTATAATTTTCATAAAGTATTGTGTATGACAGAAATGCAAACAGATACGAAAAACTGCATGGTGTAAGACGACAGACATTATCAGAAAATACTTTGTCGCACTATTGCTGAGTCTTTGTGTGAAAACGTAACGTATTACTAATAGTAAAACGGAAAACAAAAACACAAAAAGTAAGAGGGGATATTTTATCGCTTAGGGCAAACTTTCACTTTGTCAACATAAGTTACTGCATATAATGCGGTAACGACAAAGTAATCGGTTATCCTGGGACACTGCCCATAATGTAGTCTGAGGAAAACTTTGTTTGTCTCGATGACCCACAAGTATCCTCACATTTTCTGTCCAATTCTTGCATTGTTCAAATAGATCTAATATAGGTATACATTCATTGAGCTAAAGAAATGCGCGAGGGCAAGTTATTTAATAAAAGTTACAAAAATTGTCATTATATTTTGAAATGAATAGAGAATAAATTTAAACATAACTGAAACCAAATCACGATTCAATATTTGCACGACTATGTAACTGAAAACAATTTTTATAGTACCCATTTTTCTGTTATCAGCAAGTCACAGCCGAGTTCGCCAGTATTATACACTTAGTTTTGGTAGCTTTTGACCGCGGAAGTTATTACTCTAAATTGATCTTAAACGAAGAAGAGTGACATGAAAACAAGTGAGCAGATGACTGGTACTATCCTATGATGAATGTCAGTGTTACGACTAATTTGAAAGAGATTTACTTGGAAATAGAGGAAAACAAATAGAGTCTGCAGGTAGATGATATTTCAAGAGGGAAAATAGGATATTTTCCTTCGCCTACTGAACTTACGATCTAGATCTAGAATCTAGATCTATAGCCTACGTCTAGATCTAGAGATAGAAGTTAACCCGCTGGTTCCCGACCATTTAGATCTAGTTTTTATTAGAGCACTACAGAAAACACGTCCCATAGTATTTCGGGCAATGAGATCAGATTCGTTAAATTGTTTTCAGAATCAGCCAATCATGTCTCCTGAAAGATTGGGAGGCTGTAAAGGAAGTAAATGGCTCCTATTTGTCAACCCTACTTCACAACCCCGGTTCGACCACTGTGCCTCAAACTCATGCCAATTATCGGCCTTCCTAATCCTGAAGTTCCTCAGTCCGATAGTGATAGGTTGTTTGTTTACATTAACAATGTTAGTTTTTTGTTTGTTTTTTTTTTTTTGTGTTTGAATGTTATCTCAGAGTGTGTAAGTGTATGTTTATAGTTATGTCCACTGTCATCTCATATTTTATAACAATGCTGTCTAAGGAACTGCCACTACTGATGATTACTCCAGTCCAGCTCATCATCCAATTCATAGTCTACTTGTCTCAACCCCCCCCCCTCCCCGATTTTCCTTTCACAAGCTGTCTTGCTTTTCTTTCAGCTTGTCTCCAATCCTGCTAGATGATTTTGTTTCATATGCACATGTTAGTATATTATGCACATGCATGAAGGCGGCTTTCTTTTGAAAAGGAGGTATTCAGTTTGCCCATTCTTGAATGTATTACACTGAGAGACTACTGAGAATAGAAAACTATTATAGTTGACATTCAGAAAGTGGTAAATAGGATGGAGTACACAGGAAAAAGAAATAACCCAGAAAACAATTACAGTCGACTACACTTGAGTCGAACCCTTTGAGTTGACTTTCAGCTGAGTCGATTTTTTTTCTTAGAAAGGGTCCCTGCGCTTCTTTACTTTACTAAAAATCATATTGATGAATCGACGTCAACTCATCCATATTCACTAATGTCGATCTTTTTCTCCTGGCCCCGTCCTTATGTATAAGATCAAAGGAAAAAGCAATGCCGGAGTCAATGTAACCAACCTCAGCTTGCGCGGCACTTCATCTCAACACATTTATTCTCCTCCCATCACACGACATCACGACTATCTAGACTAACTTGAACTGTCAAGCTGATTCACCAGACAGGACTAAACCCTCCCTCAGACTATGTGATCAGAGGCTGACCGGCCATTGTCTCCCTCTCCTTTTTCACACCTCATCCACGACCTTCCCTGTCTAGATGTGGATGTTTCGTACTCACACCGCACACCCCCTCCCCGCTGCAAAAGTGTCATACAAATTCACGTAAGTACGAAATGTAGTGTCGGCAAGCGTCTTTGATGTGGGAGATTCTCCGACTGCACCACGGTTCACAGGTGGACATTACCCCGAGAAAACCCTGAGGAGCCGGCCGTTGTTCTTCTCATTGTGGGTGGCAAGGAGTTGTTTAAAAAAAAGAAATCCCTTACCCCCCCCCTGTCTCTTATTTTTACTCTCGATTTGGCCAGTTAGACCTAGACACTTTTTTCACTAGGCTGTTAGGGTCAAAATGAGAACAGTTAGGTACTTCACTCTCCCCACCCTGCCCATAGATCGATTCATCGCATGAAATGTTTATTATCTTGAAAAAGGCCGAGGTAATACATGTCCAGTGTTTCATAGCATGATGAGATGGGAGGAGTGTTGGAGAGTGACGAAGCTGCGTCCGGCGGCGATCGTACTGAGTTGAAAATGAATGTTCATTAGGCAGGGTTGGGAACATGACAGTGAAAATTAAACGGCAGATGACCATGGGCATCAATAATAATACATGTACATGGCTTACATTAAGTTCAACCAAAAGCTAGGTCGATCTCATTGAAAATGAATGGAGGAAATGAAATTTGATGCTCGATGAAAGAATGCATCAGGGGAACTAACCATTATAATGCCCGAGAATATATCATTCCAAAGAAGTACACGTATACATGTAGTGCCTAGTTTTGTGGTCTTTAGTGACATACGAGTGGGTCGAACTACGGATGAGTCAATCCTATTTTTCTTCCCCCACCAGCATCAACTTAACCATATTCCACTGTACACAGCATTGACATTCAGATCATGGTAAATGGGGTGAAATATATTATTAATAGAGAGAAGAAAAAATCCATAAAACATTGCCAGATAGTGGTTGTGGGATGAAAGTGTAGTATCAATAATTCTAATGAAGTACTGTAATCTATAATGACAGTGGGTATTGTAATGAAATTTGCAATGAATGGTGTGCTTAACAATAATAAAGGGTGATCAGACAAGAGCAGGGTAGAAAAAAATATCCCACCAAAGTCCAACCACCTTTCTGTCATACAGCATGATCAGATATGGCCAATCTGGCATGTTAAGAGGGTTTCCTGCGCTTTCAAGATGGGTATTACCCTAATTTCCATAAATAATCAGCCAACAATACAACTAGAAAACCTGAGCCGTGGTCTGTGTCCTGCTAAGAATTGTGTTAAAAGTCATGGCAGATGGACTCACTAGAGTGTCGATTCCTGCAGATTGCGATCGATCAATAAAACAAAAATGAACGTAATAAATGCTTCAACAAGATACCAATTAGGGCTGATAAGTGCATACTGGGAACTAATCAACGAGATCATCACAGGTTATAATATATTATTTGGTGATCGTAAACAGCATTGGTCAGTCCCCATAGGGGGTTCAGACTCTATAGACTGACTGAAATCTGGGGTGAGATTTCTGTCTAGAGATCTAGGGCCTAGTTTTTGAGAGTTTCAGTGATCTGATTTTAGAGCCTGATTCCACTAGTTTGTGACAAGACACTTTGCTTTCTGATAAATCCAAATCTTTTAGGGACAAAGATGCCACTTCTCCCTAGGAGTAAGAGAGTCTTTGTAGAGCCTGGTCTAGTTTCATACGCTTGTTATGTCTGTGATATTCTCCTTTGTCAGAGAGGATGCATTGCATGTGAATACTCACTATTGCACATCTCGCCAAATGTGCCAAAGACATTGAAATACAGTCCACCAGTTCCTCTTGTTATGAAGTGCTCATAGGTTAAAAGTCTTTCTTCACAATTTCATAACATAGACTAGACTGATAGATTTTCAGACAACAGGAATGGTAATAAGGGTTGGCACATTGTATAATCCTACCTTTCTTTATCACTCTTGAGCTCACTGAGGAAGACTTTATTTTAGAATTCATGGAAGACTGCTCAGTTACTATCTTGAACAAATGGAGCGTAATTTATTAGAATGTGCTTTAGAAGTGAAATGAATGCATAAAATTGATATCGTGTATTTGAGCATTTGCTAAAATGTGAGGAAAATCTTATATCATTATTGGAATCTGTGGCAAAGTGCCAGTTTTCATCATTTAAATTTCATACTCTGCATGTGTATGGTAAAATAGATAAGAAATCAGCATGAGGTATTTTGTAGGATGTGTTGGTCTCTTTATCTTGTAAAATGAGTTAATTGCACAGCTGTTTTTAAGATTAAACCAACCCCAGTAAACATGGCTCTTAAGTCACAATTTAATTTTGAGACATTGAGAATTTAGGGAATTTTCGTAAAATAAATTTAGTTTTATGAAGTTTCCAGCATTTTCTTTATATCAATAACATAAAAATTATGTCGCAGTGTCGTCATTTATGTTGTACTCTTAAAAGATCAGTTTTATCAATTGAAGCCAAGATGACCAGCTAACTTGTCAGTTAAAACGGTAGGTCATTCACTTTCAACAAGAGACAAGCGATGAAAACTGAAATTGCTCAGCGCTTTGATGAATTTCTTCACTGCCTATTTTGTGATGTACAAGAAACTTGTGCTCATTCCTAGATTTTAATAAATGGCTCCAGTTTAATCACCGGAAATGATGGGTATTGGTTCCTTCTATTCATTTTCACTTTTGTTTTCGTTAAAGACAGCATGGCTGACAGACCAACATGTTTTATCTGCTTGTAAATGCTCAAGTGGACATGATAAAATTGATTGATCATTCTATGAGGAGAATTTCACTTGTCAATGATTTTTATATTAAATTTTAAGTCTCACTTTCCTAGAACAGCCAATAATGAAGTGCAAAAAGTAGGTATTCCAAAGTGATTTTTCATATTGCTCAGATCCACATTGTTTTAACGTATTCTTGTAGCTCTCAGAAAGACGACAAAAATGATATAAGATATGTTCTTGTAGCTCAAAAACTAAGAAAGTTATGATTTTTCAAAGTAATTAAATTTCGGCCAGGAAATGGTCTTTTTCATAACTTGAAAAATTCTCATTTTTGAGGATGGCTGCTGCCTTTAATTTTTTATCAGCACCCCTGAAATTTTTTTCAGCAACTTATATTAGACTATTATTAAAGCTCAATTTTTTTCATAAGTATAGCATGGCTATATTTTGACTTAGATGCATCCAAAAATGCCTCTCCATTCAATTTTTGGCAATTTCTATGAAATGTGACATTTTGACCAATTTTGACTTCTTTTGAAAATTTACCCCAAAAAAATCTAATTAAGCTACAGGCTTCATTTTGGTATCAAAATTTATATAATTGATGGTACTATCATTTAATAACACTCTTAAGGATTGTCTTTTACTTATTATTGGGATTAAAAGCATTTAAAAATTTACTATCTGGACAAAAGTGAAAAATGCATGACTCGTTAAAGATCTACTAATTTTGCATTTTTATGTTATCAAACTAGAAAACAGTGACTTTTAAACAGTAACAATGTTGATAATCTTGAATTGGTTTCAAATAGTAATTTTTCTTTTTCAGTGCTTATCAGGCCAGTCATCTTTGAGATTTCTTCGTACCGTTTGAAATTGTTGCAGTGAGTCAGAATGGCCCCACAATCATCCCAGACTCCAACAGTAATGAAGACAATGTTAGTCTTCACGATCATGATGGTAGTCCTGCCAATATTTTCATATTTCTTCAGCAAAGCCGTGATCTTTGAAGGTAAGGCATCACATTTTTAACGTTCAGCTTTGGCTCCCTTTTTGGGGCAGCAAAAAGCTTTTGATCTGGTTTATAAAATTGCATCAAGCAGCCAGAACTAATGTAGCAATCACAGATATTGTTAATTATCTTACATTATTAAGAATGTCTGAGCTGTATGGGCCATATAATTTATCAGTATACAGCATGTTACATATACTATGTTTACAGAAGCTTTGGAGCTGTATTAATATGTTAAAGTTGATTTAATTTCAGTTATGTTCCAAGGGTTTTACATTTGCCTGACATTAAATCCTTGTAGTTCTGAAATGCAATGTTACCCCTAACCTTTAAGATCTTTGTATCAGAGACATAATATATGGCCTGGTTCTCTGCATACATGATGGAAGAATTTCTTCAAAAAATTTTCTTTTCATTAAAGAGAGGAGATATAGCGCCTTGTGTTTCTTGGACATATGTACATGTATTTTGGACCGGAAATTTTATTTTTAGGCTAACCTATTTATCATCTATTCATAGGTAATGAATAAGATCTATCAGAGACACAGATTTGTCTCAATGGTATCAAGGATGGACAGACTTTTAAATAGTCCTCCATGTTCTACAAGGCTAGTTTCAGAGATAGATTTTTATATATATTATATATATTGACTGTGTATTGACTATATATATATATTGACTGTTGACTTTGTTTGGACTTTGTGCTAAGGACCAAAACAAAGTTGAAATCATTGAACAAACTATGAGCAGCAATCAATGAAAATGTTGTGAAAAATGATAAGATGAAGATGTTGCAGCTTGGTGTAGGTGATTTTCATTAAATTTGATATTTCTCTTAATATGATGTCTTTTGCAATTTTTGATGCATTACTGACTTTGTTCATCAAGTTTATGTCTTGTAATTTCAGGCCTGTTGGGGATGGCAACACAAGGCAGCTATTTCTATGCAGCCATCGTTGCCATTGCGGTGGTACATGTGATCTTGGGTATGTTTATCTACGTAGCTTGGAGTGAAGACACAAGGCCAGTCCCACAGTTCAAGGCTGACTAGCCTTTTTTCATCACCCACATTCCAGTACACAAGGTGCACATCTACATGGGAGTATAAATGGGCAGTAACTGCTGTGAATGGAGGAAAGTGACTGACTGAATATGAGAGTTCTGTGCTTGTAATGTCATCTGATTTTTGGGAGGTGATTTTTTGGTTGTCCTTTGTTTCAATTTTGTTTTGTCACAGACACTCCACGATGACCCACATTGAGCCATTTTGATAGTCAGCCAGATTTTATCATTTTGTTATACAAGTGTATAGATCTAACACCCAAGTATTGTAAAGGTGAAAGAAAAAAATCACTTTTACTCTTGCTTTTTGAAACAGGTTATAGAAAATTCTGAAAAATTCACCATGGGATGAAAGTGTTTTTGTTCACTGTAATACAGTGTTCATAATTTTTTGCATACATTGCTTCAAATGATGAGAGAAAGTGTGATTATATTTTTTTCTTCTTTGCAATGTTTGTGTTACACTTTAGTAACCTAATTCAGCAGTCATTATTTTGTAGTAATTCATCTTTTTGTGGTATCTCAGCTTTTGTAGTAATTCATCTTTTTGTGATAACTGAGCTTTTTGTTGCAACTTAGGGAAGTAACTTAGGTGGCTGAGAAAATGGCTCATCGAACTGTTCTTTCCAAAATGGACATAAACAGTCATCAACAAAGTCAGACTGTGATTTAGGCAGAGCTGGACTTTTGGGCACGGAAAGTAGCATTTAATGGATAGAACAAAATGATCACTGGTACATTAGGCCACTCATTTACCGATGACTGTGGCAAGTATCAGAACTCCAAGTCTTAAACAAAACAAAACAAAAAAAAAAAACAGCAACAAACAACTGTGGTTATTGTGGAATAGTCCCACTGATTTGAATGACCAGACAGACATTTAGTTTATGTCAGACATAGTTTGGACAGTGGTGTGCATGGAATCATTCAGCTTCACATGTTCTACTATTAGTATTACAGTGGTCATCATTTTTCTGTCACAGTGCAATGCAGTTTTATATTTTTTGAGTTTTTGTTCTGTGTGTTACTACAAACTGCATCTCGAGGCTGGTTTTCCTGCTTTACTTTGTATGGTATGACAGTGCCACCAGTGAATGAGCTTGGAGCAACTGAGAAGCTGTTATTATGTAGTACAGGTTCAAAGGCCAGGCTTTTTGGTTGTTGGTTATTCTCTTGAATAAAGGATTGGTCCCAAGGTCGGTAATGCTCTAGTTTACCACAGCACATGATATATCTGTATCAAAGGAATTGAGCTAATTTTACACTTCTGGGGGAAAAAAAAAAAAGAAAAGAAAGAAAACGCACTGATAGATCTATTTAACAGCCTTGGCACACACACACATGCACACACACACATACACACATGCATGTATACACACACACAATTATGAAAATATGATAATGGAATCCATCCAAGTGCAGTTATTGTTTTGGTGAAATCAGTATGAATGTTATGTGGTGATCAAACCTTTGTAAGTGAGCAAATCTTTGCTAGCTCTTTGAGTCATTTCATTTCTCTCCTATGTTGCAGGTGTGAACAAAGCTCTAGATTACCCTGACATATCCAGTCAATATTTACCATGCTCTGACCTCACTGTTCATTTTCTGTATCCATCATTCTTCTTGTGTGCTGTATCTTGAGGACATATTACCCCATACAACATTTGCTGGAATTGTCTTAACACAACAAAGTTGTGAGTCTCAGCTCATATTTTGGGAGGCCATTGTGATGTCCATGTCTGTTTTCTTTTTCTTTCTTTCTTTCATTTCCATTTTATTTTACCCTCTCATGCAGTTTTTGTCTCCTTCAATCAGATACATGATATACCCCTAAAATAAGTCAGAATTGTCATATCTTATATTATAAGCATCTCCAAAGAGAATGGGTTCTGTCAGCTCTGCAGCATTTTACCACTGACAAACCTGTCCGTGCAAACACATGCCTTTGGCAGAGAAAGAGGATTGCACTGATTGAGATTTCAGTGCACAGTTCTCAGCTTCACACAGAAATAGTCAAAACTAACATAAGTGTATCTCAAAAAGGCCCACAGAAGTCAATTCCCAGTTTATATTTCCACCTGCGGTTTCATGTTTCACAGTTATAGACTTGTGGCCACTACAGTTTGCACAGAAGATATTTTGAGCTAGTTTTTCCTATGAAGTCTGTTCACATATTTATGGTAACTGCTCTTATTATCCTATAATATCTACAGCACATGTAATTATTTGTAGCATTAAACAACGAGTCAATGTACCAGTTATGACATGTTTCATTTGTGTACAGTACTTTGCTCATTTCATTTTTTACTACACCAGACAGATTCATCAACACATGATCTGAAAATCTGACAAGACAAGCGCACATTGGTGTGAAATTGTACAGTCTCTCAGAGTGTTGTTGATATTTGTTTTTCAGTAGATCAATATCAAAGAGTTTCTGTCTTCTTACAAGTTGTTTGTATTATGTTCATGTAACTGAGGGAGGTCTGTGAGGTGTTGAATGTGAGTGAATATGTATGTGTGTGAGCAGATACTGGGTGTGCGTACACGTCAGCTGACTGAATTCCTATGTCTTGCAGTCTGAGTGCCATGTGATGACAGGATGAGAGCTCAACCGCAGTGTTTGTCACGAGAGCACAAAATTCAGTTTTAAAGTTTAGATATGACAGTCTAGGAACAGAGAGTACATCTATTTATTTACACCTGACCTGTATAACTATTTGGTTATGAACCATAAAAAGAGTGGTTGAAACATCCCAGGACTCGAACCTTCATGTGGCTTTTTTGGGCCACCCCTATTTTTGTGTCTTTCTTTTTGAAAGCATTGTTTTGTTTGCATTGTTTATTGTTTTGCATTTGAAACATGTTGTGTGAGATTTGATGTGAAAGAAAGATTTGTACATGATGGAGTTGATATCTTTATGGTCATTCAGTTCTGGGACTAGCTGGCCATCTGACACATGTACAATGCTGGAACTGGAGACAAAATCTGTGTCAGGGTAAGCTGACCAGTGTTAGTGAAGTCTTGTTTGACTTTTTGTAGTACTTTGATAACATAACAGTTGCCAGTGACAGATAACAGACAGATGAGACACGACATGATAAAATATTATTAGACGCATGTCAAACTGAGGCAATCAGAGAAATTATGTGTTTTTCAACAGTGAATGAATTTTTAACACATTTATTTTTCCTCACAGAACTTTTCTGTATCAATGTAAAAATGCAGTTCAGAGTTATATTTCCTAAAATAGATTTGAGTGAAGAACCTAAGAATTACTACATGTATTTACTGACATGGCCTGATAGGCAGTGTTGGTCATTTACTCATTTACTTCAGCTGCAAGGACAGGCCATTCCCCGTCATCTTTAATTGTCAGTATCTCCTCTTCTATTTAAAGTAGAACACAGGCAAAGGGAAAAGAATAATGTTCACAGTGATGCCAGTAACTCTGTAGCTTCAAACTTTGATGACAGCCTGATTTCATCATGTCATGTTTCATTTATTGTCAGTCTGGGTGTGTATAATTTTGCCATATATAGTCTGATGTGACCATTTCTCAGCCTGCACAGGTCCCAGGCGCCTGTTTTGCCAAGGTGGTTACAAAACTCATCTGCCCTACCCAGGCTACGGGTCTGATGGACAGGTCATGGCCGTGTTTGAGCGACATTTGTGAAAGAATTAGTGGCCTATCCCTCCCTTCCCTCTCACCCCACAGTGTCACACATTGAACATCCTTGGTGACAAGCACAGTTAGTGGAGTTCACAGCTGCCATAACATAAACCTGACCAAATACATAGACATTGTACTTGACCTACAGTTTTGGGGCATCGCCAAAAAGATTTTCATTTTATAAAATTACAATATAACTGTCAGACCGGTAACTAATAAAATAATTCAAGAAAAACAAATAACACAGAAATGTATAACTTGATAGTGATGGTCTTTTCATATTGATCTCTTGAGACTGAATACACGTACCACAACTTTTGCAGCCCACATGGTGTCTTTGCTTCTACCTCGGGAAACTCTCACTTTACCATATTGTAGATCTGCTTGTTATTGTCCTTGATGCTTAGTTTTTTTAACACTTTCCCATAAAAGATTCAACAACAACTTTGTATTCAGAAATACATAAGTACTGGTGAGCTGTTTGTGAGTCCCATTATGCTGTTGGACTTTTATGGGGGTGGAAGAGTTTCAAAAATTTCTGTACAATTTTCAAGGGTATTCCTCCATGTAGAAACGAGCAGCTCTGGGTCAAAACATTGTGAATGTTATGAAGATGAAGATGTCATGTGTGATGACCTGATTGGCTGGAAAACTGATGGTTTGTTTCCTGGATGTGAGCTATGACTTTATTGATGTAGTTTCACTGCAAGTTTGTGCAGTTTGGTATGTCAAACATATTGCTTGTATTTATAGTCACTTCATTGTACAACTTTTTATCAGTACTGAACATAATAAACTTTGAGAAAAAAAAAAGAGAAAAGAAAAAGAATCAATGCATATAACTTTATTTTCATTTTGTTTCCATGTAACATTGATGTCTTTACCTTTGGTGGCACATAGAGATACAATTTATGACACGGGTAACAACAAAGACTATGCACAGTGTTTGGCAGTGATTGTACACATCTCAGCTCATAGACTGACCACAAACAGGAAAGTTTTGATATCCATACAGTGTGGACTTGGCAGCAGAAAAAGAGTGAAGTTACTGTAGGTGTCTCAAGATTACACTATGCTACAAAATGTTAAATGACGTCCTCACCAGCAAAAGTAGCCCAGGTGGCCAGAACAATCTCAAATTATATACAGTACATGTAGATCTATATATATATAATTTATGTTGTATTATAAATTAAATATTTTTGCCAAAACATTTTAGCAGGTGCAAAGACAAAAAACATTTAACTCACCAGTAGAAGCATCACAGGTGGCAAATTATTGTATTGTGTAAGAAAACCACCATGTAAAATTTTAACCACTACATCAACATTGTACGATGTAGACATATAGAGATCTACGTACACCATATTGATTGGATTCTCAAGATTCAGATTTGCTCTGATACATTGTCCCAGACCAGGGACTAGTTTGTAGTTTGTTGGAACATTTACTCATTTTTGAACTTTGGTTGTTTTATCCGTAATGTTTTTCTGGGGATGAAAATGAAAATGAAATTTATGAATAATCACTGTCCACTGAGTGAGGATTTACACTGCGTAGTTTTAATTCTCAAACTTTCCATCAAGTTATAGAAACATTCAGATTCTGAGATAGAATCAAGACGTTGTTGTTGTCATTAATCTGTGGCTGCCACTGTTGTGATTGTTTGTGTGTGGGGGGGAGGGGGGGAGGAAGGAGACAATGGAACATATCAGTTAGGTCGTACTTTAATCAAGGCTGAATCTGAAACCATATTTCATCTATCATACCACGTTTCTAACAAACTGGCAGGGTTATACAAGTATGTGTCTAACAGTGACAAAGATCAGTTGTGAACTGGAACCAGTGCTCCAGTAGACCAAGCAAATGGAACTTGTCTGGAAAACTCAAAACAGCGGCCCCTGAACCCACCACTGGACAGTGGGAGAGTTTGGGTTTCACCCGGGGGTCACGGTGAGGTCACTGCCAATGCTTTGTGTGGTCATTGGATTCAATCAGTCAGTGAACGCAACAAACATGACCATCCATTTTAGAAGTAGGCCTAAGCCTCGGTCTCTCTTAGCTCTGCATGGTGATCGCATGTATACATAAGTGAGGCAGGAAACCTTTACCTAGAGAAGACTGTATTTGCTGACTGGTACATGTACCACGTACATGGCTATTTGTCACGTAGTAGCTACGCCATCTGGACATCCGTTGTTGTCATGTGCTGAATACGGTGACTTACTAAGTCACTAAGGGGCTTTGCTCAATTAGATCTAACACCTTGACAAGTCAACGGCGATACACTGTTGTGTAGAGGTACATGTATTTAGCAAATGCTATGCTGTACCAATTGTCAGTTCACACTTTACTGTATTTGAGACATAAATTTTGAGCAACCGAAAAGTCCCTTTGAAATGGACCTCTTGTTGTAGTCTTATTTTATAACGGTCTGATTGCTCATGAAAAATGGCGTTGGCATTCAGGTCCCAGTATTATTCTATAAAGCTCTTCAATCTAACAAGTCGTGCGGTAAAGTCTTTCTGCATTCAGTCACTCTTTGTGTTAGAATAAATCTTACAGCCCACCAAGTGACAGACGACCACCCCTGAGTCTGAGTTATAACGGGATACAGGACTATAGTTTGGAGTGCTTTTACACTTTAGGCCTTATGTTATAATAATAATATTATTCAACAATGGTCTAATAATACGTGATAGAGTCGACACTTTAAAAGGCGGCACTAGTGAAATAACTTTAACCACCGTTCACTGCGAAGCCTGAGCCAGATCTCTGCGAATGTGGTTAAACTTACTATCTAGTCTCCAAAACAAACAAACAAACAAAGGTACGTGTATTGCACTTAGAGAGAGCGACAAAAGAGAGAGAGAGAGAGAGAAATGAGTCTTTAACTAGAGCATAATTTGTATTAAAATCTGCACCAGACGGTACACAGTGGAGGTTGTTGGCACAGGTGGTACAGTACGAACTTACCAATAGGATGGCCAGATAGAAGAGACTGTGGATGATGAGAATGAAGAAGATCTCCATGTTTGTGAGAGCCATGAAGACACTAGCAAACACGAAGAAGGAGACTGCCAGGGGAAACCCCACTAAGTTCAGCTGGTACAGAACGAAGATGTTGGGCACTAGCATCACCGCCGCCATGTTGGAGTCGATGGAAAAAGACACGACATTGATGCAGAGGAAGGTCAAGGGGATGGCCACGATGCTGAGGGAAGTGACACCATCACCACCTCTGATCTCTCTCCGCTGTTGTGAATCCTCATATTTGCGCACCTTCTTGCCCAGAAACATTCTTGTATCGGAACCCACAGTTTGGATAGATGAGTTCTGGAATTGCAGAGTAGAGGAGTGCTCTCGTGTTTCGATCCTTAGCTCACGAGATTGTTACAGGTTATGCTCTCTTAGCTCTTGATCTGTAAATATTGAGAAGTTTGACACTGTGCCTTTCTTGGTGCTGGCCAAACAAATCATTTAGTTAGCTAAGCCGGGAGGCTGGTGGGTCTTACCAATGACGTTCAACATGAAAAGGAAGAAAGCATCTACAGGCGCCAGATTGACAAAGCACTGCTGGCTCTCTTGTGTGGCTCCTAGAACCACAGTGACGCCATCAGATGGTCGATTTGCTGAGAAATGTTAACGTTTTAGAGGATGGTAACTGGCACATGTACGTACATAAACTGATAAAGTGCCGAGTGTTTGTATATTTGAGCTGAGCTGCTTGACACGGTGTGGATGCCTCTGGTTCATTCTGTATGTGTGTTAATGTGGTTGAATAAATTGGCGGGGGGGGGGGGGTGCTGATGGTGTGTGTGTGGGGGGGGGGGGATGGTCTTGTATGTACGGTAGAGGAAGTGCAGACATTATTTGTTGAGATGGTTAAATTATCTACATTAATAAAGAAATCTGATCCTAATTAACACAAGGATACATGCTTGATGAGATGAATTTTATCTGTTTGGAACATCTTGAGTAATCTGAGATGTTGCACTGTATTTGGGACACTCGTTGAAATAAACGAAACTGTTCCGAAATCTGACCTTAAAGTCCAGGAAAGAAAGCCCAGATGAGAGCTGGTCTGGTGTGTAACTCTGTCCATTCCCCTCAGTTGTTCTGCTGCGGTGCTCATTGGTGCGAACATTTCAGCGGTATTTGACATCAAAATGAGTGTGATTTGGGCTGAAACATTAAATTTTACATTTTAGCAAACTCCTAGTCTGGATTTTCTCTAGTTGATGGCCTAGCGACTGAGCTGTCGGACCTTGATCTAGAGTTCCGGGTTCAAATCCTGACTGGTACCGACTTTTTGTCCTTGGGAATACAGTATAAACATATTTTCTGACTCGATACGGGTTTAATAGGATATCTAAGTACATGTATATAGACAGTGAGTGATATTGTTTAGTTGATAGGGTCCTGAGATAACATCCCGCTGGAGGCTGAAATGCAAAATACAATTAGAATTAATGTATTGATTGATACGGATTTGAGGGTCTGCTGACAGCCGCCGTGTATGCTCCCAAGGAAGCTGAGAACGTTTAAAAGTGTCTTCTTTAAATCTGCTGGGGGTAATTATGGATTGTAAAGCGCTTTTGTAAAGCGCTTAAAGCTTGTATTGTAGGGGGATAAGCGCAATATAAATGCTCTCTATTATTAGTAGAATCCAAAAGACTTTCTGTCCTGCGTCAGGAGACATAAGCTCAAATGGTGAGACCATGTCATGAGATCGTTGGGGCTGCCAAGACATTCCTGCAGTGCTGAGAAGGAGAGGCAGACAGAGGAATGATGGGAAGACAACATCCAGGAATGGATGGGCTTGAGGTTGAGCGATACAATCAGGAGGTCAGAGGACCGAGAGGATGCTGGTCGCCAGGTCACCTGTGAAGCCCCAACGGTTGACATGACTACGGGACCGGTGACAGTATTATAAAGAAGGCAAGGCAGTTCTAGAAAAAGATGGGTCTAGAACATCAGAGAGTAGCCGGAGCTTGACGTCATAATCACACTGGACACCTGGGAACTTCGACAGTCAGTGAATGCTCCATCGGTCACGTGGTCACGAGACAGGAAGAAAGAAAAAAACAATAATTAACAAGTATACCTGCAAATGAATTAAGCCACAGTTCTAGTAAGACTCTTTCATGGCTTTTTGGTGATAGAATATCCGCCATTTTTACACATTACCGGGTTGTGTGGGTGTGTGTGTGTGTGTGTGTGTCTGTGTGCGTGTGTGTATGTGCGTATATGTGTGTGTGTGTGTGTGTGTCTGTGTGTAGATAGATAGATAGATAGATAGATAGATAGATAGATAGATAGATAGATAGATAGATAGATAGATAGATAGATA
>JBCAUA010541707.1:0-16662 GCA_038406235.1 Peronia verruculata | reverse complement strand
AATAGATTGTAAAGCGCTTAGAGCTTGTAATTACGGGGATAAGCGCTATATAAATACTCTCTATTATTATTATTATATATTTTGGCTCAGGACTCAAGTGTGTTATTTTCAAACATAAAAAGGCATAAAATTACTCGGGTGAGAATGCTACCCATAATGAGGATACTATTGACAACATAAGCTGGCATCACACACAGTTAGCACTACCTCCAGGTGGCAATTTGCCCATCATTATGTGTTTAGTAAGACTGTACTGGCCTTTAAACATGATAACCTACAAGCATAAGGAAACCAATCGAATTGATGATGTCGTCACTAGATCTGGTGGTTGCACGCAACAAAATGAATACTGAGGTTGACACACTTGGCCAGGCCATTCGACCAAATAACAAGACTCGTATCAATACAAACTGAGATGATACGATGAGACTAAGACAACAATAATCATAAAAACAATTTTTAACTATGGTGTCATTTGGGGCATCATCATCATTATCCTGATTATCATTAAATTTGTCATTATTTAGAAATGACTCTTAAAATTCAAGACCGACTCTCTTCCAGCAACTAAGATAATAATTATACTGAAACACAATCTGTGAAACTCAGGCTATGCCAATATGTAAAAGAGTTAATAAAATGATGCAGGGTTGTCAAATTGCTTTCATGAAAGAGTAAGACAAATTTTCATAACTCTACCCCCCCCCCCCCTTTTTTTTTTATAATTCATTAATCGTCCCAGTAAGTCTCTAAGCACGCGAGTCCGCAAAGGCAAATTTTACAGGGGAGACAAAAAACTTAATGAATTAAAGTAAAATCGTGAATTGCGCATTTAATCCATGTGACAAAAAGTATAACTGTCATTGGTTGCATGGATTTGATATTTATAGATGAAGTGGGGAGAATCCATTCCAGTGAAGTGAATATCTCACTCTATTATGTGTCAGCATTTCCTTGTCCCACACGTACATTGTATTGCCAAAAACATCAGCCGGCTTGATGAATGGCGAGGGGATGACAACTGATCGACCACGAAAACAAACAAATAAACAAACAAAAACACATAAACAAACAAAGAAACACACACACACACACACACACACACGCGCGCGCGCGAAACAAAAATCTGAAAAGTACAAAAATCTGAAAAGTCGGTGCCCAGCAAAAAACAGACGGTGACAATATATAAAAGTCGGCATTCCTAACAAAGTCGGAAGTTTGACATCCCTGATGATGACACTAGCAAAACTTTCTAACCCTTTTGGTTACTTCAAAGTAGCAACCAAAATCGAGGAATTGTCATCGTCACCATGCAGTTTAATAGATTTGCTATTTCAGTAAGGGATTTATTCCAGTGAAGCAATCACTGCACATTGTTCCACCTACAGTAACAGTTGGTCTCTCTGATAATGGCTAGGTGTATTGCTTGGCAAGTACATGACCAGGACTGCGTCAAGGCAGAGTCTGACGAATATGATCAAAGACCAGGTGTTACATTTATTCACTGGGCAAACAGTGGCCATGTCTTCAGGGTGTCAGTTTTCACACCGTCATCTCGGTCTCAGGTAGCCTTGTTGTGATAGGTCATGTAATCAAACAGGTTCTTCAAACATAAGCTTGCTGGATGAGGTAACTGACGGGGAAGGAGGCAGGGAAGGAGAACAAGGAGGAGGGGTGGAAAGCAGGAAGGAATTAGTGCAAGATGAAACTAAGGGAGGGGAAACGGGGCAAAGGGTGGAGAGAAAGAGGACAGGAACTATGGCGGGAAGGGAAGGATATAGGAATGAAGGAGGGGAGGAAAGGAGAAAGGAGCACACGAAGAAAGGGAGAAACGAAGGATAGAAAGAAGGGAAAGGACAGGATGCAAATAAAAAGACAGAAAGAGGGAAGGGATTAACATACGGCCCCAAAATTTTACCGGTCTTTTCAGGTGACGTAATGGTAAGAAGAAGAAGAAAAGAAAAGAAAAATGCCGACAGGTTTCTGAACTAATTTATGAGAAAAGGGGGGAGGGGGATATAAAGGGAGAAAGGAAGAATCTGTGACAAAAGAGGATGAGAACTCGCTGAAAATTAAGTGAAGACAGAGTGACAAGAACTAGCTAGAGGGAAGAAAAAAAAGATGGAAGGCTGGGAGGGGAAAAGATTAAGAAATAACAAACAGATGCACAGAGACAGACGACAGACAGACAGACAGACAGACAGTGACTGAATAGACAGAATGAGGGAAGCGACAAATACGAGGACTGCCAAGTGAGAGGGAGAGATAGACAGAGTGGGAGAGGCAGAGATGCCCCTCATGCCGGAGCGTTGTCTCATACCAGCACCACTGCCTAGCCTGTGAATGAGACAAATGTCCTGACACCCACTCGTGGTCTGACCGATATCCATCATGACTGGCCTGGCTAGGCTGTGACCCCGAAGACCGAGGTAGACCGGGGGTGTCAGGTTACCCTCCCTGATCTTAACTTTCTCTTACAGACTGACTCCATCCCAACATGTGTCATCGTTGTCCCCATCATTTCACCCGACCGGCTATGCATTGGAATGTAGGTGGTGAGCAAACAGAAAAGGAAGGAGGGAAGGAATGAGGGATGAATGGATGGAAGGTAGAAAGAAAGAAGGTAAAACAAAGGCAGGTTGGAAAGGGAAGGAGGAGAGGAAGGAAGGAAAAAGGAAGGTACGATCGAAAATGGAAGGAAGGAAGGAAGGAAGGAAGGAAGGAAGGAAGGAAGGAAGGAAGGAAGGAAGGAAGGAAGGAAACAAAGATAGATTGGAAAGGGAAGGAGGAGAGGAGGGAAAGAAGGAAAAACGAATGTACGATCGAAAAGGGAAGGAAGGAAGGAAGAAAGAAAGAAAGAAAGAAAAAATGGAAGGAAGGAAGGAAGGAAGGAAGGAACGAAGGAAGGAGAAATAAAGAGGGTCGAATGGAAAAAGGAAGGAAGAACGAGAGGAAGGATAGATGGAAGGAAGGATGGGCAGAGGGAAGGATTGTTTGTGTTTGTGTTTACAGACACAGCAGGATTACGTCAATATTGCGTCAAACACGGTAAGGTACGTTTACACGTCAAAAAGAAGAAAGGAAAGAAAGCGGGAAAGAAGACAGGTGCAACGAGAGAGAGTCTCCCTTGGAATGTCGAGGATGGCACTCCTTGGGAGACATCCCACCGATGGCGGGCTCACACCGCCTGCAGGTGAGAGCAGAGAACCTATATATAAGCCCCGGCCCCCTCGGGGGAAGAAAGATGAAGCCTTTTGTTGAACACTGCCATTCCAACTAGTTAGTTGGTTCAAATATTTGAATGCTAGCGGACATCTCTAGTGTTTTGAGACTCGCTGGCTACTGTTAAAGATCCTCTGATCTGTTCCAGTGAAGTGATCCCATGGCAGGTGCCAAGTCATAGACCGAGTCATCCACAGAGGGTTTATTGTTGGTTTGTGTTGGGACTTAATGGCACATCAGCACGATAACGGCTACATTGTGCCTAAAACAGCGATGTTTACACATCAAAAAGGGCTGATCAAACTTCAAAGTGTATATTTTATTATTATATGACTGGACTGGAAGTCAATGAGTCAGGAGAATGTTTGGATCACGTGATATATGCATCGTGTTAGATTGCACCAATATGAACTAAAATTGGCTGATTCTTCCGGACATAAATCTATTAAATTGGCCAAATTTGGTTCAAATTGGTGCAATCTGACAAGATGTAGACACAGGACTGGTGACGTGAACATCCGTTCTAACGTATTGACCCTCCAGTCCTCTATATAAATAAATATAATGCTGTAGGGGTTATAAAAGGAATATCAAAACGTGTAGGCTATATAAAACTGGATAATCAAATATTGTACAGTGAAACTTGCAAAGATGGATATAAGTCCAGAGGGAAAATGGGCTGCCTGCACGGTGACTGACCACTTCAACTAGCCTAGCTGAGGTCCAGGAATAATTATGACATGGCAAGGAATGGAATGCGGTGACAGAGGACTGGATGGAACAACAGCGACAGTTCTGCAGTGAGCTGGCACACGTAGCAGACACTCTACTGACACACACGACCCCGCCATTCATTAATTTACCCCTTAAATCCTTACGTAATTGCCGCTGAAAATCGGAAATGAAAAATGAGCTTTTTGCGTATCCACTAAGCAAGATTAAAGAGCGCGGTAACACGTCATGTCATCTGCGTAACTTTGTATTGTCGACATTTTATTTTGCTTGTCTCTATGTAATAGAGCGGAAGATACAGTATTCATCCTCGTCAGTTTGAAAGTATTCCTGATCTACTTTAGATAAGATAAAATAAGATAAGATAAACTATATTTATTTGTCTCGAAAGAAAATTCCATTAACAGTTGATGTGATACACTGTATAATAATGTAATGTAATACATGTTCACAATCACGATTCTGGAAAAGAGAAGGCCTAGTTTCTTTGTGGTTTCGTCCCTTTCGGCGTCGTGAGAAAACAGCAGTTTTTATGTGTTTCACGAACTGCAACGAGGTACACGTCCTACTGCGTATATTTCGAATGTTGACTTGACTGAGAGAGGACAAAAAAGATTGTTTCTTGTGTTGGGGTTTAACGGCACATCAGCACGACCGCGGCTATAATTTTTGTATATATTATTGTAGTGCCAAAGACGACAAGACACGTCAAGAAGACGAGAGGAAATAGAGCGGGACTGAATACAGGAGCAAGGAGAGAGAGAAAACATGTCACCCCTGGAACGTGGGGGATGGCATTCCATGGGAGACATCCCACCGATGGCGGGATTTCACCGCCTGCGGGTGGGAGCAAAGATCCTACTTTTACACCCCATGGCCCCAACGGGAGGAGAGAGAGAGAGAGAGAGAGATAGAGAGAGACAGACAGAAAGTAGTAGCAATAATCAAAATGTAACAGGAACAAAGAACAAGAAAGGTAGAAGTGTGGCTTTTACAGAAAATCACACATCACAAACGCCTAGAACCGAAGACATGTTTTTCATAATCTAGAACTGCACTATTTCATTCGTAGCTGCGCAAAACAACAACAACAACAACAACAACAGAATGATCCAATTGGGGATGCTAGCGTCTTAAAGTCGGTCCAAATGGATGAGCTCGCACTGGTTGTAATTTTCAAGCCCAAAAGGTTAAAAAATGAACAGGGAAAGCTACACTGAAAATTTCATATTCTCTCCATACCCATTTCCATGCTGACAACAACGCATAACTTCTGGATTGAGAAATAATGGAATTCTCATGTCCATGCTGAAACGAGGGCAAATCATCAGCCTTCATGATACTGTAAATATAACAACTGACTTGTACAGCGGACTAAGGTGGGTTTCCATCAAAACGTATACCCGTGCAGTGATCTGTCGCTTTCGACGGGCATGGTGCAGATCTGCCGACTTTTAGCACTAACCTGCCAATATTAGCGGAGGCACTAGCATATCGTTACTGTTCTGATAAACCTCATAAATTCAAAACTATATCCTTTCTAATTTTTCTGGCCCAATCTGTATATATAGCACATAAAGCAATACGTAAGCCAATGTAAAAACAAAACTGAACAATTATTTTAGGATCTCCTTTTTTTTAGAAAAAAAAAAAAACACCTCATAATAATATAGAGATACAATACAGAAATAGTCTTTTATCTCCCCTAGGAATGCCAGTTCATAAAAATTATGAGGTTTTATCAGACAAGTAACGATATGAATAATTTTCATGAACACTCGCCAAGCAAACAGCTGCCCATAAAATTCCGAGAAGAGCCTCCAAACTTTTCTATGCCACAACATAGCAGCCTTTTCTGTGTCATAACTTATTTAACAGTCATGGAACCGGGGCATTGTTTGGCCAAGTTGCCAGTCCTATGTCGCTCTTGCATGCTGTCCATCACTTGCCCGGCTGTCACACAGCTGTCAACAGCAGCTGTCCATCATCATTATGACAGGCTCTGCTGGCCTGAGCTGTTGCTGCTGGAAGGCCGGTAGATGTGAACGACGTATGGTGGACTTTGATCGTGGAGAAATAGAACACAAATCTTTCCCATAGCATTGACCTTACATACTTTACTAGGTATGTGGTCATGTTTACTTTTCTACTCCAACCGTTTCCTGCCGTCATTATCTTTTTCACACCGTCCTCTCCGTTATCATCAACCGGAAGAAAGGAACAAAGGAGCAGGGGAGAAAAGAAAAAGAAAGGAGGAGAAAAAAAAAGACAAAAGCAGGTGGGAAGAAAGACAGGCGGAGAAAGAATGAAAGAAAAAAGGAAAGCAATTAGAGAAGGAATATCAGGCAGAAAGGAGAGAAGAAAAGAAGACGGGTAGTAAACAGGAATGAAAGTTGGGAAAGAAAAAGGAGAGGGGAGGAAGGACAGATGAGAAAAAGAAGGAAGGAAGAAGAACAGAAGGGAACAAATGAGGAAAAGTTTAGGGCACAAAATACATGATGGATGGAAAGAGAGACAAAAGAAAGAATGAAAGTTGGAAGGTAGAATGGAAGAAAAAAGGAGAGAAAATTGAAGAAAGGAAGGAAAGAACGAAGATAAGAAAGAATAAAAGGAATGCAGGGTTTACCTGTTGTTTCTCTGTCTTGAGCACCAAGTCGTTAAACACATCATCAGTTGTCTTCTCGGCCTTGCCTAAGTTTTGTAAGACCTGGGGAGGACAGAAAGGAACCTTACATTACTGTCATGTTTGTTTGTGTTGGGATTAAACGGCACATCAGCACGAACACGGCTATGGTGTGCACGGTAAGATACGTTTACACGTCAAAAACGCTGATCCAGTATACAAGAGAGAGGAAAGAGAGCAGGACAGAAGACAGGAGCAAGGAGAGAGAAGAGATGTCACCATGGAACGTTGAGAGTGTTATATCGATGAGTAAAATCTGTATGGACAAGACATGATGAAAAGAGTGATAGCATGAAGGCACACACTCGCATGTTTGCACTACGTTTGAAACTCACCTACGTTAATTTCACCTACACAGAGAGATGCGCATAGCGATACAGAAACAGTAGCCCTGAGTTAATTGTTTTGTGTTCGTTGGTGTTCGTGAGACAGAGGAAAGAGATATATTTCATTTTCTTTCCCCTTTGTGTCCTCGCTTATATTATCTTTCGTGTTCATTCAATATCGAATGTTGAGGGGGGGGGGGGGGCGGACGGTGGCTCTGTGGTCTGGCGTCTACTCAGGGAGCGAACAGGCCGGGCTCGACTCCCAGATCCTGCATTGCATGGGGGACGTAAAGACACGAAAATCGAAAACCCGCATTGTTTTCAGTGATTCAACGGTCCACTGGCTTCTTTTGGGTGGGGAAGCCCGACGTCTAGCCTTCTCGGATAAGGGCGAATATATTTCGGAAGTCCCGTGTGTACGTTACTCACGTTTAAGAACCCTTGGCAGTTGAAAATCGATGGAAGAGTAGGCTGAGTGCCGCTGTCCGGGCAAAAATTTCCAAATTCCAAATTTATACCAAAAAAAAAAAAAAAATCTCAGCAAAAACAACCTCTTAAAAGCTGAGATAATCCTACCTTTTCAGGATGAATAAGCTTAAATAAAAAAATCTACTGTTCTCTTTCGAGTAGTAAGCTTGGAGACATCGTCAATTCAATAAGAAAAACTGCTATCATCGATACAAACAAAATAATACTGTCCTCGTACATTAAAGATTTAGCTGTTGACTTTACCATCACCTTACATCAGGGTTATCAGCTGGTTTGAATCTTTACACAGCCAGACTTTTAACCCACTCAGCCATGAGTGTAATAAAAATTTCCAACTTTTCGATACTGCTGGAAACTGGTTTTTGCGAAAACACAAAATTCAAAGAGGCAATAAAATTATAATTATGAATAAATAAATCGCTACGGCTGAAAAGAAAGCTAGAGGGATGGGCAAAAGTGAAACAACTGCCTAAAATTCCGAGACACATGGGTTTTCCCGGCGCTGTATGTTTGAGTGCAGACGGGGATACTTTTCATTGGTGAAAGATTACTGTAAGCCTTGCAAGTTATAGCGTATAATACAATTATAGCTGTGCTCTTGGATAGATGAAGTGTATAATCTGTGCTCTTGGATAGTTATCGATGACCAGCATGGCTATTATTCGGTGTCAATTGACCGCTCTGCTTGCCTGTCAGTCAGTCAGTCAGTCAGTCAGTCAATCAAGTCATTCCATCGGTCCATCTGTCAATCACGTAACCACCCTGTACCATGCACCATTCCAATCTCCCAGCGAAGTCTGTCGTCCCCTCCCCCAGCACACAGAAGATGAACTGTCTATCTCTGACCATTCTTCCATCCATCATAGGCCTAGCTGACGTCACGGCGCTCAGAACTGACCACTGTAACACGATCAGGGGGCAGTCCGCACTGAGCTTGAGGAGAAGGGGGAGGCGGGGGGGGGGGTTGAGGTGGTACACAGAGGGCTAAAGGGGGTAAGATGGAATGAGGAAATTAGAGGGACACAAGAAGAGAAAAAAAGAAAGAAAGAATGAATGAAACGAAAACAGAAGAAACCGCGGAAAGAAAGAAGAAAGGTAGAAACAAAGAGACAAAGAAAAGAAAAAAGAAAGCAAGAAAGAAAAGAAGAAAAAAGGAAAGAAAGAGAGAAAAGAAGAAAGAAAGAAAGAAAGAAAGAAAGAAAGAAAGAAAGAAAGAAAGAAAGAAAGAAAGAAAGAAAGAGGGTGGGTGACGGCGGGGAACGAGTCGTTCAAGTATGATTACCACAGTGCCGCCAATCCGCACTTATCCTGGTTTCAGTGGCCTTCACATATACACCTGCCATGTGATTAGGAGTCAGCTTATCGGCGAAAGACTCATATCGCGGCAGTCATGGGTTCGAGTATCGGATTCTATCACTAGGGGATAGGAAGGATTCGAATGTTCGCATTGTCTTTCTAGTGATTCAACGGTGCTTGGCTTCTTGGGCAGGGAAGCCCGTCGTCTAGCCTTCTTGTCTAAGAGCGGCTTATAGAATATATGTCAGAAGTTCCGAGTGTACGTTACGCACGTTAAAGAATCTTTGGCACAAAAAAAATGAATAAGGAATGAGCCTTTTTTTTTTTTTTTCAGCCAGCTAGGTTATTTCCCCTTGCCAAGAACAAGAGGTATAAGACAAGCATTGCAAAGAAGTAAAAAAAATCACTTTTTTGCTCGTTATTTGAAACATGGTGCAAAAAATTATGAAAAGAATTATCACATTATGATGAAAATTATCAGAATATGATGAAATTTTTCTGAATTTTCTGTTAATTATATTTCACATAACAAGCAAAAGAAGTGATTTTTTCTCTCGTTACAATGCTTGTGTTATACCTCTTGAACTGGGCAAAAGGAAGTAATTTCGCTGACGGTCAAAATGGCTCATTGGCGGAGAGGCCGCTGTCCGGGCAAAATTCCAACCCAGTTTCATGACTTTAATCGCGTATAACTCGTTATAGCTACAGCAATGATTCTGATATCATTGAACGGGCATGAAATGCCCTTTAAGATGATGTATATAACTCCATACCCCCCAAAACCGACTTATGTATGCTTTTGACCGGCGGCGTCATTTATTATTATTATGGTTCTTCACTCGGATCTGTTATCAGCCAACCTCAAGAATTAGTTGTTGTCATGACGTTTATTTGCTGTCGATGAATTTAGACTTTCTGTATAGGTTTTTCTTTGTCTACCCTTGCTTTTTCTACCTTCTGTCTTCCCTGTGATAGCCAGATATTCCAGGCTCCTGTGGCGACAGATGTGTCTAGAAATTCCTAGAAATTTAAATTGTCTCTCTCTTATCGTTCCCATTAGTGATCTCTTCAGATTTGAGTCTTTCAGCACAGACTCATTCGATTTTTTCTCTTTCCATGATATTCTCAATATTCATCTGATGAACCACATCTCTGTCGCCTCTAGTTGCATATATAGATATATTTATTTACCTATTTTTGTTTTCATTTCTTGAGCGGTGTTGCGACTATTTACTTGATTTTCTTTTTATTCCATATAGCAATAACAATAGACATTGTTTTTCACCAGCCTTGTTATCTCCCTTTTGCCAGACACAAGGGAGTTGAATAATCAGCATAGAGAGGGAATAAATAACTTTTACACTCTTTGTTTGAAATGTATATTATATAACCATCCCCCCCCTCCCCCGACAAAACCCTCAGAAAACAACTGAATAAGGAAACTGTTTTCTTCGTATAGTGATAATTTCAGCAAAAATAAGTTGTGATGTTCTTCAAATGACAAGAAGAAAAGTAAGTTTTTTCCCTTCTTTACACTGTTTTTTCAACAAGTGGGACGCAGTGGCTCAGTGGGTATGGCGTCTGCTCATGGAGAAAACAGGCCGGGATCGAAACGCGGGTTCTGTATCGGAGGATTACAGGACACGAAGATCGAAAACACGCATTTTTTTTCAGTGACTCAACGGTCCCCTGGCTTCCTGTGGGTAGGAAAGCCCGACGTCTAATCTTCTCAGATAAGGGCGAATATATTTGGGAGGTCCCGTGTGTACGTTACGCACGTTAAAAATGTGATGGAGTGCCGTTGTCCGGGCAAAATTTCCAAATTCCAAATTTCTACCCACAAAATTTCTCAGCGAAAATTGACAGCTTCTAAAAGCCGAGATAATCCTGCTTTCTTAGGATTGAAAGGCTTGAAAAAAAAATTATTTTTTTTTCAACAACCTTTGTGTCTGGTAAAGTGAGGTAACAGTGATGGTCAAAAACAATCCACGTTGATATAACAGACATGAATTTTCATTGCCATCGACGTTAAAAGTGTTAAAATGTGACCACACAAGTAGATCTACATTGTTAAAGTTTAACTCATGACATTCTACCTTGTTTGTTCGTGACGTAATTAACTCATTGTTGTTCACCCCTGGTAGAATTTCAGAGAACTCTCCAGTCCTCTTAGACTTGAATGGACTAAAATGTGATATCCTACATTAGATCGAGGTCTCATACTTGGCTTTTCTTTAATCTTGCACTTTTGCTCGTTCTTTTAACCCTTTCTAAACGTGAGTGTTTTTGAACAGTATTATCCTATAATACTATAATTAAGTTCTTGGATCTTTTGTTTATTTGTTTTTGTTAATGTCTCCCAAACTGGAGTGAACTAGTGATATGTTATATTCTATAAAAGGTCAGGTTCTTGTACACTGTTTGTTTTTCTGTAACACTTTCATTTCAGAGACCAGTTTCTATGTGCGTGTGTACGTGTGTTGAGAGGGGAGGGGGGAGGGTGGGGCTGTGGAGGGGGTAGCGGGGGGCGGAAGGATGGTTTGTTTGTTTGTTTGTTTGTTTGTTTGTGTTGGAGTTTAACGACACATCAACACGGTTACGGCTGTACTGTGTGAAACACGGTAAGATACGTTTATAACTATGGTGAAATAGTTCATATTTGACTAGATAAAAACCTGAAAATAAATGTTTGTACCCCCTGCTAAAAATAGAACACTCAGTGATTTTTGTTACCGCTCCACCGCGAGACCCGAGAACAACTGTCGCCGGTCCCGTGCATTTTTAATATGTTTTTCTACGTTAGAGGTAGTGGAGAGTTTAGAGTATTCGTACCCTCCTATTAAAACGAGACGGGGATTTCCAGCCGTTGGCTTGGTCTACTGGATGAATTCATCAGCTATTGAAAGAGGGTATTCATGTATATTTCTAGACTGCTGAAGATCTAGTGTTTTTGATAAAGAAAAGTTGAAATAATCAGATGTTAAAGGAATGTAAATAGTTGTCACAAAAGTTGATTAGTTCTAATTGCTTTTCTTAAGCCTTTCAATCCTAAGAAAGTAGAATCATCTCGGCTTTTAGAAGTTGCCAGTTTTTGTTGAGAAATTTTGTGGGTAGAAATTTGGAATTTGGAAATTTTGCCCGGACAGCGACATTCAGCCTACTCTTCCATCGATTTTGAACTGCCAAGAGTTCTATAACGAGCGTAACGTAGACACGGAACCTCCGAAAGATATTCACCCTCATGCGAGAAGGCTAGACGTCGAGCTTCCCTACCCAGAAGAAGGCCAGACCCTTGAGTCACTGAAAAAATACAGGTCTTTCAATCTTCGTGTCCTTCCATCTCCCGTTAAGAGAACCCGCGAGTCGTGCAGAACCCGCAAGCTCACCGATGTGAGTTGTTTTCAGCCTATTAAGCAACGTGGAACCATTGAGCCACTGCGCACCCCCCCCCCCACACACACACACACTTGCTAGGTGGGAGCAAAGAACATACTTATATACACTGGGTTCTTACGGGGGAACCTTGAGAAATGGAAATACATGTACATGGAGTATAAAGTTCATCGTTTTCCTATTTCTCGTGCTATGCAATCTGCTGGAAATGTTGCTAGCCTAATCATTCACAGCTATGACGACGACGAACACACACACAAACACACGCACGCGCGCGCACGCGAAACGGCATTAACAATGTCCAAGTAAGTACATATACAATTAACCCCTTAAATCCATGGCAATAAAATGGGACTTTTGAACAATGAAACAGAACTCTTATTCAACACAAAATCGTGTTCTGAGCAGTTATTAATTGCTATTTATAACATATCATTTAATTTTGGTCAGTGAAGGGTGATGAATTACTTAAAGATAATTTTTTTATGTCGCTTGAAGGGGGGAAAAAAAAAATGAAGCGGTAACGGAAGTGCTCCAAGCAACAAACGAAATAACCTACGCACTTTACAACGAAGTGAAAACCCTTCTTTGGTGCCAGACAGGCTACCCATACCAAGACATATTCAATGCTAGGCTAAAAAGAATATTATGCGTTATGAAGTTTTTGTCTAGGAACTGTCTGAGCAGTCGCCCAGAATGTCCTGCAAATCCGGAAAACATCTATAGGAAGTACCGTACAGCACGCAGCAAGTTAGCATCTGAGGGATGGGCATGTCCCCCTTGCCCTCTTCCGCATGGAATATACCAGTCAACAATGGAACTTTTAGCTTTCCGGTGCCAAGAGAGCCTTTCCGGTGCCAACTTGCCTAACCAAACTGTATTTCCAGTTCTCAAACATGGCTCAAATTGTCTCCAAGTATGGTCTATCTCCGTGCCCAATCTTTACCCGCCATTGTTTCCTCTTTTTTTTTTTTTTTATATCGCGACAAACCACAGCATTTTTAACGCTGACATGGCAGAGCGGTACAAAGCATTTCACAACACTGGCAATGTGTCACAGAAATCTAATGTACAATGATCGGAGGCCACGACATGGATCTATAATCTCTGAAAGTGGTGAAGGCTTACTACCACGAGAAAGATAATTTTATACAAATGTCTTGAAATGCAAGATGACTTTCTACCGGCAACTAATCATAAAAACAAACTAACAAACGAACGAACAAACAAACAAAATATGAAGCACTTGATATCGAACAAAACTGATATCCCTCGCCACATTTTCAAACTCAATTGGCTCTTCATCTGCTTCCATGATCATAATTCAAATGTCTTAAACTTTAAGACCGACTGTTTATCGACAACAAATACTATATCTAAACAAATAAATAACAATCTGCAAAACCCCAACATGTCGAAAGAAAAATGGGCAAATTTCGCCGTCGGTAACTACTGTGCTACCAGGACCATCATTTCGCTCCCTGATCTTACTGGTCCGCTGTGATTCAAAACACGATCTCTTCTATTGGTATACGACTCGCTCTGTTGAGTGCCGTGACAGTAATGTACAGCCACATTAATTGTTGGTCCTTCCTATTCTTAATTTAATGGTTTCGTGGAAAATGTCGACCCTTGAGGTTACTGAAAAAGGTCCATTTACTTTCACTGAAATTATCATGACAACCATGGGAGCAATTTGTTGTGACTATTATTATTATATCTCTACGTAAGAATAAATTAAAAAAAAAAAAAGGCGGAAGTTGAGGAAGGAGGGGGTTACTCAAAGGAGGGGGCTATAGAGACTGGGGTGGGGGGGGGGGGGGAGGAGGAGAAACGGAGAAAGATAGGAAAAGTTAATGGGAAAACAGTATGACATGAAACAAAAGCGCGGCGTATCTGCCATGATATATTGTGCACACTCGTTCTCACATAATCCGCCCAAAAATATAATATGAACAACAATACATGTAATAATATAAACATGCACCTGTGCATTGGCGAAAGTAATACATGTACTGTAAGCCCTGCCTGTTTATATATAAACAGCTTATGGGCGTGAAAGCCTGACTTTCTGTGTCTTTGTATAGACCAGCAAAACAGCACCAACTGGTATAGTAATCTTGGCTCCCATACAAACCCATTGATCTAACTTGACAACAATGACAACATTGGCTATAATTCGTGTGTGCGCTAAGAGACTAATAGCTCATGGAACATGATATATGATAGACAATACGGTCGACTACATCACTGGGTGGGGAGGTGAAAACAATAGAAAATAAAAAATAACATGTATCTGTATAGTTCAACCCAAACGTTGTTCGGTTTCGACTTGGCAGCTCCGGACGCACTTAAAATTTCTGCGGTTAGGTTCTATATAGGTTTTTCAACCTCCTGATGGAGGTTATCTCGTCTTTTCTGTGGCATTCGATATAATATGGCCAAATATACTATTTCTTTTTTCACCCTCATTAACCATATACGTTCGAGTCAAAATGGGACAGTAGGTATGACTTTCCAAAATGTCGCTAGTGACGAAAGTGATGGTCAGTTGTTTTTTTTTTTTTTTGCAACCAAATTAGTATTTGGTTTACGTGAGTTAGAAGGTATGGCTTTGTATTTGGTATCAAACTGCACAAGTCAACACTGCCGTTTTTTTGTTATTGCCGTGCTTGTTCCAAAGAGAAAAAGAAACAAAAAATCACCTCAACCGGAGATCAATGCAAGCGAATCCAACACAAATGTAGCCGACTGCACATTCGGTCAGTCATAACTAAAGACGATCCCAGACAATGACTACCAACTGCAGTGCAAATGACTATCCAAATACATATATGTAACTATTTGGCCTATAAAGGCAATACATGTATTCGTTGTATTTGGGTGCGAACACTAATGAACCAATTCCTCACAATAGATTAGGAATACATAATTCACATATGAAAAACTGCAATTACAATCCAAACAACAGAGACAATAGGCTTGAGCAGTTATTACTACTTATATTTACATTACGCAAGCACACGGAGATATTTATTATACTGCACGAATATGATGATGAAAGCACAGTCTATGATACTACAAATGATATTTGTATTGCAAACCACCACTTAACAACAACACTGACACTCTTTCAAAATCATTACTAGTGCAATGACAATGTCAAGAACACCAACAGTGGCAAAAGTAACAACAGCAGCTAAAACAAAGTTCTTTCACAAAGCTGTCCATCGCTGATACTGAGGAAGATTGTATCCACGAAAGGCAAAGAACAATAACAACAACAAAAAGAGAGTGTCCACCATAAAAACTCCCCGCCCTTCCTCTTCCCCCCTCCCACACACAAAATAAGAATATCCACAGGCCTATAATCCAGATCTCACAGACAGACGGTGTTGAGTGTACTAAATAAACCACGATTGTGCACAGCTCTGGCCAACACATTCAAGGGTAAAGAGGTTATGTTAGTGTGCAGGCTGGTCTGTCTCCATGTCCTAACCTGCCGGAGTGCTGATATTTCTACACTGATATTTATTCGTTCAGGTTCAAACTGAGATAGTTTAGGCTCAAACTGACGCATTCTGAAAGTCGTACTATGCCATTATAATGCAATTTACCCAAAAGAACCTCGTATAAACGGTGCACTGAGTAAGTTTTACACCAGATCAGACCAGGCCTCTGGCGTTTGTAGGGTTAATGCAATGCAAACAATCGAGGGGACGTGAGGTGTGCGGTACGACTGCTAGCCAATGCACTGAGAGTGAGAGGTGACCCCGCCAAGAACTACAGGCAAGGATATGCCAAATATCATGTTCGTTGCAAACGAAAAGTGGCAGAATATAGGATTAGATCTATATATGGTATGTGAAAGTGCGAGTGGATACATAGTGCATGAATGGACACGGATAGAGATGAATGATGAGAACAGTGTGAAAAAAAAAAATGAATGAATAATGGAAGGACGAAAGGAAGGAAGGAAAAAAATGAAGAATGGAAGAAAAGTACGAAGAAAAGCAAGAAGGAAGGGAAAAGGGAAAGGAAGGCAGGAAGGAAATAAAGAAAAGCGAAAGGAAGGAAAGATGGAGCGAGGGAGTGGTGGAAAGGCAGGACGGAAGCCAGGGAAGGATAGAGAGGTTGGACAAGAAAGTAAAAGATAGGATAAGGCACGCGCGCGCGCGCACACACACACACACACATAAAATTAAAAAAAATAAATTTTAAAAAATGGACGTCGGACAAACAAACAAGTAATAGAACAAAGGGATACAACATAAGTGAATTTACCTTTCATAAAGGGAGAAGTGAATGAGTGTTAAGTGCACAAAAACCAATGAATAAACAAGCTGGCGAATTTGTATGGATGTCATGAATGAAACGAACAAAAACCACAGACAAAAAGCCCTGTTTCTGCCCTATTTGCTATGTACTCTTACCTAGGCGTCCCTATAGGACCTTTCATAAATGAAACCGGAAGTTCGAGCAAGAGTTATGCGCCTTGAGCACTGGGACGTTCCGGTTACA
>JBCAUA010541596.1:0-16662 GCA_038406235.1 Peronia verruculata | reverse complement strand
TTGTTTTTTCTGTTCATATATGAAAGAAACTAACCCCCCCCCCCCCCCCCCCCCTCAAATTTGTTCCCTTTCATAATTGCTTATGATATGTGACATTTGTTCCAAGCTCATTGTATGTTTATGAATTGATTGTTCCAGAACTCTGTCCGCCATTATCAAGTAGTAGGAACAGATTTGAAACCAGTAGCTGGACTGAAGCCATGCAAGGAATGGAGAGCGTACGAATTTCCAGCATACCCAGGTAGAGCACAATGCTCTGTTTGCTATTTGTACTCTGCAGTATAAATTGTTTAGTTACACTTTATGTCTATATATGGCATTCGTTACTTTACATTATGTTCTGCATACGTCTTTAATCACCTGGAGGCAGCTCTTTTGTTTACATTATGATTGTTAATACTGGTACCAGCTGCATTACTAGTAAACAAGATCTTTACAGTACAATGTCATGATTAGAAGAGTTCTGTGGTGATCATGTAGTTCTGTCCATACTATATGTGCAACACTGTCTTCAGTTATATAAAACAGAAGAGAAATTAAAAGCTCCATAGAAATCGATTCCTTTTGAAGGCTTCACATTTTATTGCATGCACTGACTTTTCTCTCGTTTTCAGGGCTAATTGTTATTCAGAATCCATTTCTTGATGGCTACCAGAGATACTGGGTGTGTCGATGTTTGCAGGATTTTCCATCCCAGACAGATAATATGACAAATTTGTCAGCCCTTGGAGTGGCTGGCAGTGCTCACCTATGGTCAGATTATGTACACAGGCAGAGGTGAGCTATTTTAGCTCTGCAGTTATTGGCGATTTGAGAAGAATTATCTTCATAGCAGTAATGAATAAGTTGGATGTACAAAAGATGCTTTCATTTTATTTTTTCATAAACTTATATGAGACCCGACACGATGACATCAGGCACTCATCAAATTTTGAGCATATGGAGTTATTGGTATCATTGTGAAGATTATTTCATTTCCCTTTCAGTGAGTGAAAAAAGTATTGGTCTACTTAAGTAGAAGTTGAGATATTTGCAATTAAAGATGAAGGGGATGACCGGTTGCTGCAGCTGAATTTAGTGAGAAAATGGCCAATCACTTTTGTAAATCCTTCTTTACCTTTGTTAGGCCATGCCACTAAATTACAAATTTTGGGCCTTTACTCGCTCCATTTCAGTTAGTTGAACTCTGAAACGCATTTTTAGATTGATATAGAAGGGTTTGGTGAAGAAAAAAATACATTAAAAATTCATTTGTTGTTAATAAACACATGATTTCTCCGGTCGGCTCAGTTTAATGAGCGCCTGATTTCATCGTGTCACTTGTCATATGCTTTTAAACAATTTTCTCCCAGGAAAGCCTAAGAATGAATTTATGGAAAAATATCCTGACTTATTTATTTAGGCTTTTCAGCTTCCTTAAGGATTAGATAATTTCCTGCTGGAGGTTGAAAATCAAAATACATACAAGTAAATCCTTGAAAGGGGATATTTCAGCCATTTTTGAAAGCATGTCAAGCCGCAACAGTGGTTGCTCAGTTTTAAGGTGCAAAATCCCATCCCTACACCACACTTGTCTGAGATTTATGTCAGAATCTAAGACTAGGGCCAAGACCCTTGTTGTGGTGCAATTAATGTTTCAAATGAGTGAAGTGGATAGAAAACATTAAATGGCTATTATAACTTTGAATAATTGTTTAAAAATGTACTTGCCAGTGCATGCTGGGAGCAGTTGAAATGAGAATGGCTTTCCTTCCCTACCGCCATGTACTTCATGACACACACACAGTCACACAACAGTTGATGTTGAAAACCAGGCAAAAGAATCATTAATTTAGGCCTGAATGGGGGATGCATGAAGATGTCAGAGAGAGGATGCTAGCCCGGCCCGTTGTAACGTGAGCACTGATGGCCCATTCAAAATGTTACGGTGACAAATGAACCCTGGGACACAACGCACGGACATTGAAGTAAATCATACAGAAGAGAGAAGAAAGGATGTAGATGTAGGGGGTAAAAGTAAAGACAAGTTAAAAGGGAAGCGGAGGTCTAATTCATAGAGGGGGGGATTGGATTTTTAAAAATGTTTTGACTTTGTTTTTTTTTAAAGGTGCATTAGGGAGGGGGGGGGGGGGGGAGGAGGGGTGCAGGTCATGAAAATAAGGTTTTGGGACTAAAATATCAAAAATGGGGTTTTGCTATTTGTAATGAATCATGGTTAAATATATTATTATGTTGGGTACATATGTGCGTATGAATGATTAAACAGATTGTTTACACTAAGCATTTTTTTTGTGCAGAACGCTGTAGATCTCCTGTGTTTTGTGCAGAATGGTGTAGATCTCATGTGTGTGTATTATGTCATGATGTATACTACATCACGATTTTATGTTTGTTTGACCGGATGTGAACCAGAGAGAATGCTGTAGCAATGACTAGAGGCTTAAGGAGAATTCTAGAGAGACGGAGAGAGAGAGAGACAGTGTTCTAGACGGGCAGTATTTATATATAAGAGCTCGTACAGAGAGCAAGAGGAGAGAATGATAGTAGAATGCAGTTGAGAGCTGTGTGTGTCGAAGGTAGATAGCTGCCCTGAAGTCTGTATTATTATCAAGCACCTGCAATAATTTCTGTATTGTTTCAACGTTAGAGATTCCTGTCGTTATCTCCTCACCACTGTGTGCATCTCATCTTTATCCACTACTTGATCACCACTTACAACTAACACCCATTCAAAATAACACCCAGAAAAGTCATGACATTCTTTTTACACACTTTGAACTTTTTTCATACAGAAAAACAATGGGTTGGACCAGAAACATATGTTTTATGCCCTAAAACAGCACGAACATGGCACGAGTAAATGACTGTGTAGAGAGATTATTAAAAATTCTATTGCAATTTTCTCAACATTTATGATGTCTTCACTTTTTTCCCCTAAGGCTTTTTTATTTCTCAACCAGGTGCCTTCAAATTTGGAATACATATGTATATATCTTCCAGTGCATGTGTTTTAATAAAATGCATTGCTTTTTCTGAATTTCATTTTCATTTTTGAAGGAAAATTGGATATGTGGTGGAAAATTGCGAAGAATTTACATCTGTCAATAAATATATTTTTAAAAAATATATAAAATATTCTATCCTATATAAACAAAAAAAAAAAAGAAAAACAAATGCATTTTATTTTTTATACAGGGTTATATTATTCATGTGCAAAATTTGACATTATTCTGATGAATGCTCTGGGAGCCTTAGGGTTTTGAAAATATACAATGGAGCTAATTTTCAAAATACAAAAGCCAATATGCCAGCATTGTCATGGCAACCGGATGCAAAATAAAATTTTCTTCCACACTTTTCCTCTAATTTGGACATGCTGAATCTGAATTTGAAGCATTAAAAAATCCTTCGTTCAAGCATTGGAAAAAGCAGTCAGGACTCACCCCCTCCCCCCCCCCCCCCCCCCCCCCCCCATAAAGGAAAAGGAAACAGGAAGGCTAGTGCCAAGGGATCTCATAGAACAAACTAGAAAGGGGAGTCAGGGATGGAGGATTGGCTTAAAAAGTCGGGATTTAATATCTCCCCTTTTTTAAAATGTTATTTTAGTTTTACCAAAGATCTGTTGAGAAAGCCACCGCAGGAGGTTGAAAGATGTAACATAACCAGAAAACATTAACGCACATTTGACTCCCAATGAATTGATGAGCCTTACAGGATGTTCCCTGTGTTGACCTGTTTGGTATCTACAGGCTCAGGGGAAAAAGAAAATAGAGAGCAATCGGACAATACATGTAGGGGCTCTGGACTGACTCTCCACTCTAGTGGGTGAAATATCCTGATTTGCGGTGTTGTGTTTTACTTGAAATGTTGTTTCAAAATTTAGAAGCTCTCAGGAGTAATTATTCATGTTGTTGTGATATACAAACATATAAATACTTCTATAATATTTTGTTTTATTTGAATAATGAGATTCCGTGTGATAAATTATTCTGGCCACAAGGCATGGTGAGATAACAGTAATCCTTAGCGGTCTTAAATGACCATTTTCTGTGCCCATAACAAAAACAAATTTGTCAGATCAGGCAGAATTTAATCGTCATAATTATAAAACCTTATTGTTAAGAATGGTCTTTTATATTGCCTTTGCAGCTGAGCTCAGCCAAGTGTACTTTCAGTGCATGATAAGAACTTTCGTAATGGAAATACTCAAACTTCATGTAACTGGTGGGATTGAAATTGTTTCCACAAAAAAATGAAAAGTTTCTCTTACTCAACTGTGTCCAGTTTGCTGTGATGGGTGCATTTCTTTTTTTTTTTTTTTCTTATGCCAGTGACAACATAGTGTGTATTTTGATGGAAGATGTTCTGATTTAATTTAATATTCTGAAGAAAAACAATGATAATTGTTTTAAAAGGAGTGCGGGTTCTGTGAGTAATTTTTTGAATGGTTGCAAGCTACTGACTTTTTAAGCTTCAAATTCATATTAAGCATGTTCAAATAAGAGAAAAAGTTTTGCCATTTTTTTTTTTTTGCCATGACAGTGCCACCATATTGGGTTTTGTATCTTGAAAATCAGCTATTTTCCAAAGCCTTTGGCCTTTAAAGTATTTACTGTAATAATCTGAAATTTTGTACAGTGGTGAAATAGTTCTATATAGAAAACAGTATGCATTTTTTTTTATATCGGTGAAATTTTGGAAAATATTTGTATTGACAATATTAAATTGTATATTTCTCTTTTTTTTTTTTTCACTCATCTGTTACGCATCCAACCCAACCAAATAGACATATGTTGTTAAAACACATGCTGTGGGGGAATATATGCATTCAAAATTTGAAGATAATTCGGTCGTAAATAATAAAAAAACATAGGAAAAAGAGTGAAAAAACACATTTTGAAAAAATCAGAATTGAATTGTCATGATGTTTGTATGATTAAAGTCGCCTAGTAGAGCCATTTTAGGACATAAGCTGATGTTTATGGCCATAATTGTTTTGTTTTTTTTCTCTTCCCAGAAGAGGTGAAATTTGTTTAAAAAGAGCAAAAACCTGATTTTGATATTTTCACCCCAAACCTTATTTTCAGGACCTGCAACACCCTTAACATACTCTGACGTTATATATTAGAACATTTTGTATCTTCTATGTGACTTTGTTGCACTATTATTTGTGTCAAGCATGCAGAATTAAAGCGGTATCACTGATTTGTTATTAATGAATGTCCGATAAAGCTTCACATAACACAAACTCACTGAGATAGCTTTCCACGGATAGCTTAGAAGCAAAAATTAGATTGTAGCATAACATAAACTATGGTTGTTAACTGCCAGTTAATTAACCTTTTTAAATCATTCTTGCAGCCCTGGTCTGAGCAAACAGGATCCATTACGGAAGCTGCGCTGGACAACTTTGGGTTATCATTATGACTGGACAGCAAAGGTAAACCATAGCATGTGCAGCATTGGTGTTTCATAGGCTGTATCTAGGCATAACTATTCTGGCTAGATTGGGATGATATCTTTACATCATATCAGATAATACGTCACAAAAGATGATTTCTTGACATTATGTTTTGCTTAACACCATCATTACAAAGATATTCCTGATGGTGAAGAGGAGAAACCAGGGATGGGGATGAGGGTAGAAAACTCATGACAATGTAACCTCATACTATCATTATAAAACACGGAATCCTGTGTATTTGTTGATTTATGTGATGGTTCCAGTAAATGGTTGGACAGTGGATAGAAGGTAAAAGATCAGGGATTATTTCAGCAAAAGAATGGTACATAACATTTGAAGAATGGACAATGGATAACAAGGATACCAAATTGAAATCTTGTTTTTTTAATTGAAAAATTATGATACTGCTCTAGCAGAGAGTGCTTTTGGATTTCTCAAAATCACAGGGATAGAACAGCAAGAGATCTGTGTTGTTAACCTTTTCCAGGAATATTCCGAAGATGCTAGAGCAGAATTCCCATCTGACGTCAATTGCCTGTCCCAGTACTTGGCTGCCTGCCTGGGCTTTGGACCTTACAGGGCAGAGGCAGCCATTGTCAATTATTACCACCTTGACTCCACTTTGGCTGGACATACTGACCACTCTGAACTAGACCAGTCTGCTCCGCTCTTTTCTATCAGGTAATTTTTGTGCTTGTTGTAGAACTTGAAAATAATAAACAAGCATTTATACAGTGGAGCTAATCAGTTTTGTTTTCTTTGTCTTCTTTGTCTTTTCCTCTTTTTCCCAAGCAACCCTCTCAGCTAGCCTGTTGGAATTCTGTGTAGCTGCTGTGTTTCTATGACATGATTATATTGCTCTTAAGCACCATTAGATATTATGATTATATGCTTGACTTTTTTATCCATGTTTGTCATTCAGGAAAGCCATTTATGTGATCCAATAGATTGTTCACTTTTTTTTTGTCTTTGTTTGACTTTGTGGCAGAAGTTGTTTAGAAAGATATTTCTGTTGTCCACTGACCCCAACTTTGTCTGTTTCTTCTCATTCTTGATGAAATTAGATGTGAAATTGGTTACAAAAGCAATTTTTACGAACTGGTAACTTTTTACATACATTTTAGTTTCTTTTCAGTCTTATCGTGGCAGTCTCTTCAGAAGTTCTTTCCATAATCATAAATGTTTCATTTTTTGTACTCGTTTCACATTAATATCACACATCAACACCGTTGTTCTTCCATCTTTGGACTATTCTTGTTTTTTGCTTTTTTCCCCTATCCCGACAGTTTTGGTCAGACAGCCATATTTCTACTGGGAGGTGTCACCAAAGCAGTGAAACCTATGTCCATCTATCTGCGCAGTGGAGACATCTGTGTCATGAGTGGGACCTGTCGTTTGGCATATCATGCTGTGCCCAGACTTCTTGCTTCGTCTTCCTCACTGCCTGTACCTGCCTGCTTTAGACTGGAGCAGAAACAGCTGACCGGTGATTATTCAGATACATCCTTTATGGGAACTCATAAATTAACACAGTGTGGAGGTGGCAGCTTTGAACCTAATGTTAGAGCTGTGAATGGGCAATTTGTCTCTCCTGGAGTTATCCCGTCACTGATTCAGGACAGTGGCAGAGAAATTTCAGCTCGACAGACTGTCGGTGGACAAGAAATGTCCTCAAATGCCTTACAATTTGACAATAGAAGTTCTGTAACTGAGAAAGACTATTCAACAGAGAAAATCACCACTAATGAGACATTTCATGAAGAAAATGCCATTGGTGTCAGAGAAATGAACAAGAATGATAATGAAAAATTAATGACAAGGCATATAACCCTTACAGAGACAAAAAGCAATCGTGGAGCTGACATAGAAGCTCAGAAATCTTATGTGTACAATGGGCAAAAGCTGCCCATTTATATGAGTGAAGTAGACAATTCAAAATATCTAACAGACTATTTCTTTAATGTGGAAAAGGTGAACTGTCAGATACGAAAAGTTGTTGCCTCCCTTGAGTTTGCACCATTTGAAAGATACTTGGCATCAGCCAGGATCAACATGAATGTGCGGCAGGTGTTACCTTGGGGTTTGCACAAGCTTCCAGACAAACAAGCCAGTGGAAGTGACACTGTTATGCCTAGTGAGTCATGTCACTGCACGGATCCTTCTGTTGCAAACAAGAAAGAAATTGCAGACAAGAATCTTAAGGATGAAGAAGCTGTGGGTGCCAATGCCCAGGATTCATCCTCTTTGTTGAGGGAGGATCCCAGTTTGGACTCACAAGAAGTAAAGAAAAAGAAAGTGGACTATTTGTGATGTAATTTATTTTATCTAAAAAGAAAGAAAGAAAGAAAGAAAGAAAGAAAGAAAGAAAGAAAGAAAGAAAGAATGAAAGAAAGAAAGAAAGAAAGAAAGAAAGAATAAATATTGGTATGTAATAAGCCAATACTGGCATTGTACTATGTCTCATGGCCAGTCGAAATGAAATGTAAGTCGCTGGGCTATAACTGAGAAATTGGGCTTTGAATGTGATGAGGGGTTTCAGACATTGAAATTTTGTTTTACTCTAGAAATTGAAAGGGTGTTCATTTCTGAACAAAATAATATTGGTTTTACCCTCGATTTATAAATATTACTTCATTAAAATTAGGCTTTTGTGAGGGAGGTGTGTAGATTTATGGGTTCGATTGTTCATTTAAACTCAATTTTCTCAGAATTTTGGTCACTGCCGGAGGGTGCCCCCTTGTTTCTTTAAACTGCAATATCTCTGGCTAGAATAAAGCTAGCTCAAAACCTTTTTCCAACACCTGAAAGAGTATGAAATAAGCTTTCACATGATACCAAAAACCCCACATGGTGAAAAATTGACATACGTCTCATTTTGACTGGCAGTGAGACCTATAGGCTAATATCATTTGTACAGCAGATCAAGTCTTCCATGAATGACATAAACTATTTTGTTTCAAGGATCACACTGAAATCATGTAATAGATGAAAATATTTCAGAATATTTATGAAGATGGGATGTTGTTATAAAATATCTTGCAGTGTGGAAAGCTTCTCCATTCCTCTTGTTATAGACAGTTCTTGTTTGTTCCTGAATCTTTACACTGTGTTCTCTTGCCTTTTGCCTGTATCCCTTAGACATAAGTCCATAGGGGCACCTCTGTAGTCTCCACAACCAGTCTTCTCCATCCATCCCGGCACTCAGTCCTTCTCCAGTTCTAGGCCTGTCCACTCCGTGATGTTGTTTTCCCATCTCTTTTTCTGTCGACCACTCCATGTCCCACCTCACACTGTGCCTTGCAGGATTGTTTTAGCAAGGCCTGCTGAACGTGAGATATGCCCATACTATTTCAGCTCTCATCGTTGAACTGTGGTGAGGAGGTCTGTATACGGGCCAATTTCAATGTACCTCTTTACATCCTCATTTGTGATATGGTCCTTATATGAGATTCCAAGGAGTCTTCTGGAGCATCTCATCTCGAATGCTTTGATTCTTCTCTCTACTTTGGTTTTTATTGCCCAGGATTGGCAGGCATAGAGGAAGAATGTCATGACTAGTGTGCGCAGCAGTTGGATTTTTGTGCTGATGGAGATGTTTTTACTATTCCATATGGGCTTCAGCTTGGTCATTGCAGCTGTAGTCTGGGTGATTCTAGAGAGTCTGTTTTCTCTCTCTTCTTGTAAGTCTTAAAAAATTTTGACTGTATTTGATTTACACACCTTCAACCACAGTGTTATATACACAGAGCTGGCCATGATTTCTGGTACATGCATTAGACTGAAAAGCTGATTTAGGAAATTGAACAGAAACAAATTTAATGTCAGGAAAGGAGGAAATCCTGAAAACACAATGTCAAATGAGACATTTATATCATTTTGTCAGATTAAAATGAGAGTATGACAGAAGGTTGTGTCCTTTATCCGTTGTTAAACACCTTTATCACTTTAAAGAGATTATAGAATTTGTTATCTTTGTACATTGAATCGTATAAGTTCACAGTTTGAAAGACAAAAAAATAAGATGAATTTAAAAGCTCCTGTGAGGGAGAGAAAGGAGAATATTAATTTATAAAATGTAGGTAATGATGTAAAGAATGGACCAAGGGTCACGACCTTCTGTCACTCTTTGATACATTTGAGAATCTTTCCTTCCATAAGTACAGTCGTTGCCTTGTCTGGTCACTGAGGACAGGTCTCAAGTGGATCACAATGCTTACAGGCAATAAGTTTTTATCAGTCATGCAGTTTTTTTTTTTTTATGCTGACTTGTTAATTGAGAAAGCAACAAAAGTTAATAATACAAACTAAAAAAATATATCTAATATCCTAGTGGTCACACTTTTTCTTCATTTAGTTGTCTGCTTTGTACTCTGTGGCAACAGTGCTTGTTGGTACATGTATAACAGTGTATTTATGTTCTTACAGGAAAGAGTTTCATCAAAAGTTCAATGGAACAAAAAATTGTGGAACTTGCAGCTTCCATTAAAATGTGGCACTAGCAAATATGCTCAACTTAGAATATTTTTGGTTTCGGTACACGTTGCGCATTTCAACCTCCAGCGGGAAGTTATCTCAGCAGATGTTCAACATAGAATATAACGGCTGGGTTTTTTTTTTTAATCAATGGTTGAATAAATAATTTGTTGTCTTCCTCTGTACTTGTGTTTTGAATTTTTTTTTTTTTTGCTCTTTGTAATACGTTTTTCAACCTCATAGTGGAGGTTAGTTATCTCAAGGTATTTGAATTTTGGCGGAAATTTCACCTGTGTTTAATGAAAGTCACTTATACTCCTCTGTAGAACTGAAGAACTGATAAAGTGGAAGCCTTTGACTCTTGTTGGTTCCATCCTTTTTGTTGTTTGTCATGTAGGAATGGCCCCGTGATAAAGGAAAAACTTGCTAAATTGTAACTGTGGGCCACATTTTTCTCATTCATTTTTTAATGTGGCTGGTTAACTTCTTCAACCTTCTTTATAATGGATATAGTGAAATGAAAAAGTGCAAATTTACATTTTGTTCCATGGAATGTAGTGCATGATAAAAAATCTGGAACTGTTTCTTACAGCAACTTGTACATGTATATTGGTCCTCTGTTTGATGTCATCTATGAAACCTGGTAATAAGGTGAAAGTCTCTGTTCTGTCTTATCAAGCTAATGATAGCTAGCTTGTAATGACACAAATATGAAAAACTGCTGATAGTGATAGGTCACACAACAGCTGTACATTATTCCACTGATGAGATAAAAAAAAAAAAATGAAACTACAAAACAAAACTAGCATGAAATCTCAGTCTAAGTGTTGCAACTAAAGTTGACTAGAAACTCCACCATTGGTTTTTAGAGATGGACAGGCAGATAGCAGGGCTTGCACTAGACGGATGACCAAATTCTGTTCCGTGATAGTTTACATGTCCCACATTCTAACAGTTGGAGGTCCTACTTGAAATCTCAAAAATATCACGTGTTTTGAAGTTCTAAAATAAATAAAATAATGATGTCATGTGGATGAAAAACTTGATAGAATTAACTGAGAATCCAAAATCCTTAGTATTGTCATGAAAACTTATAGAACTAAACACTTATTCTTATATATATGTAGATTGCTATTTGCCTCCGACATTGCACATGTGCATTTCTATATGCCTTGTTGTCTACCTCATAAAACACAAGCTTGGTTTTGTCCATCATTCAGGAAGAATGTGTTTGAAGTACTGGTATGTGTGTACATTACGAAAATGGAATAGGCCGATTTGTGCCAGCCTTCAGCACTTTAAACCAAAGTAGTGTGTTAGCAAGAGACACATTGGTCCGCTTGTTCACGAAGCTGGGTGTCGTGTTATATTATCTATCTTGAATACTTGATATCTGATTGGGATGGCCCAGCAGAAGTCCTCATGTAATGTTTAATAGATTTGTACTCCGCTAAAGCTGGGTCAAGTGGGCCATCATATGCTAAACGCTTGATAAAGGTCGCATGATCTAGCTAGAGTTTGGCTGAGCCTTTATTTAATTTAATGATGCATCAGCATTATTATCCCTACATTTTGCAAGATCTAACTAGATAGGACATTTGATACAAATGGCTCAATTGGCTGAATACCCAGTTTTAAAGTTATTTATACATACATTGCTAATGCTGACACAAACACTTTCATATCTGTGACCAGAATTTTTGAAACAATTTCAGCTGGGTTCTTGAGAATCATGCATATTTAATAGTTATGGTTATGGCATATTTAAACCTTTTTCCCTCCTATGAGTGGTTATCTTGTGATTTTTAGAAGTTTCATAGAAACACATTAGACATTACCAATTTCTTGACCATAATCCTTTGAGTGGTTATCTTATGATTTTTAAAAGTTTCATAGAAACACATTAGACATTACCAATTTCTTGACCATAATAAAAAAAATTCTGTCAAAAGAAATATGGTTTTGTATCCTTTCATACTTGCAACTTGAAAGTGCAATCTCAGGAAACTGAAAATTCAAAGGCAATTTCCTTGCAAACAAACAGAGCCACAAAAATTATGAGAAATAAAAAGCACAGAATGGGAAAATTAAGTCCTTCTCATTTTTTTTAGGTTAGACAAGATGTTATGTTATGTAAAACTGTGACAGAAAAGATCCTTCTTTATTTTAAATGTGACAAAAAAGATCCTTCGTTATTTTAAATGTGACAGAAAAGATCCTTCTTTATTTTAAATGTGACAAAAATGATCCTTCGTTATTTTAAATGTGACAGAAAAGATCCTTCTTTAGTTCAAATGTGACAGAAAAGATCCTTCTTTTTTTCAAATGTGACAGAAAAGATTGTTCTTTATTTTAAATGTTACAGAACAGATCCTTCTTTATTTTTTTTTTTTAAATTGTGCTGGGGTTTACACAGATTAATGTAAGTGCTAGTTAGGCGTAGAATGACACAGGGTTTGAGTCAAATCACATTACCATAAATCTACATAATCCATGTAATACACCAGTAGATATTCATGGCATAATGGCTGAGCTGAGGATTGCTTTCATAAATAATATTGATTTGCATCTTTAATTTAGTCAAGGCTTTGCATTGTAGATGACTAGTGATAAGACAAAGATGGAGTTTGCTTGGCAGTCATCATATATCTCTTCAGTAGGATTGAAAAATGAGGCATGATTCCAAACTCCTCTGTTATACTCTTTTCCCCCATCATCAAGCTCGCTGTAGAACTATTCCGGAATGCATGCATGCAGTATGAAAACATGAGAGCTCAGCACCTGTCACAAATGGCTTAGCAAGAGAGGAAAATTGATCTGAGAGGCTGCCTTGAAATTCAAATTGCAAGTATGACTGATTATAGAGACCAGGATACAGTTTTTCTTTATTGCTGTGTAAGATCCCTCTCTTTAGCTGGAATGTGCATTCAATTCAGTAACAGGTTGCACAGGCCAGTGTATGCACATACTTACTGTTCTCTGTGTATTCCCGTTTTCAGCTCTAATCTTAATTCAAATAAACGTTTTCAGTATCAGGTTGTACATGCCAGTGTACACACATAATTATCGTTCTTCGCTGTGTACGTACATGTTTTACCATTTTCAGCTATAGCCTTCATTCAAATGAACATTTCAGCCCTTGTGTTGTAATTGGTACACTGCTTGACATGAGGAATTATTCTCATCACAAATACTCGATTCAACTCAAGCCGGTCATGTTCATGTCTGTTTTTCATGACAAAACTCCTGTCCTGCTCTGTTCAATGTTCTATAGAATGTGTAGAGGGAAAGTGTAAACAGCAAAGACAGATTGAAAGAGAGGAACACAGAGAACATTTCTGATCACGGTTTGCATAGATCTAGTGGTTAAATTAAAATTACATTAACATTAAAGCAAGGAGCATATATGTCACACCGATTCCTATTCTGTTCAGTTTTCTACAGACTGTGAAGTGGAAGGTACATTTTTGTTAACAAGACATACTGGAACAGAATAGAGAGAATGAACTGATTAAAAGAAGTACCATAGTCGTTGTTACTTCTTACATACATCTTGACTTTTAATAGACTGACCTGCCACACATTAGGCCTCATGTCAACCAGTGAACTAGTTGAAACAAAAAAGAAAGACAAACGTGAGTTGGAAGAAAAGAAGACATAAGTCAAAAGAGGTTATGACCCACGATTCCAGCCTACTTCACTGATCCTGGTACTAGAAGTGGCAGTCCAACAGTTCGATGCACTCACAAATGACCTAGACTTAGAAACCTTTTTTTTTTTTTTAATCCACAAGCGTGCATGTACTTTTTTTAACTAGGCTGTGTGATGATAGAAACGTGGGTGAGAGAGAGAGAGAGAGAGAGAGAGAGAGAGAGAGAGAGAGAGAGTGTGTGTTTCTGTCCTTCTTTATAACAATATAGATCTCCCTATAATATTATACATGTATATGGTGTATTATAATATATTATCAAACTGAACTTCAAACTTGCTGATAAGACCAATCTTTTCACGACATTAGCCCCTGTCATATTCACAAAGGAGAGAGGTCTTTTATGGTGATGCAAAGACGTAACTGTTCTGATATTATTTTTTTTTTTTCATCGAACTTGTACTGAAATTTTTATTTCTAGTTCGAGTTGTCATGTACAAGCTTAAGCCTGACCGATGAAATCCGCTCACTCTATGGGCACCCAAACGGTTTAGCCTGACAACTTTTTATTTCTGTGTATAGTATGTGACCAGGGCCGGATCATGCCTTTTAGAGGCCCTAAGCACTTGAGACTTTGGTGCCCTATATGTGTCATTCAGAATACAAACACAATAAACCACACAAGATATTATCCATCGAAACGAATCAAAACTAACAGTAAGAGAGGAAACAACTTTTACTTACATTTGAACGTTTTCTCCTGATTTTTTAAACTGCAAAGTCTTCGCCCAAATCTTCAAAACTCATCTTACATAAAATATCGGCTTGTTATTGTATATTACATAATAAACCACACAAAATTTTATCCTTTGAAATAAAACAAAACTAACAGTAAGGTAGAAAACAGTGTTTATTTTTGTATCCATTCACTTACATTAGAAAAATGTTCCCCTGATTTAACTGAAATTCTGATCAGATTCTCAAAAGTAATCTTGCCTAACGCATCTTCCTCTTATACTACATAATAAACCACATACAATTTTTTTCCATCGATTTTAAACAAAATTAACATTAAAAAATGAATATAACATAAAACATAAATTTTATAAAGTTCAACTTGACTGAATCTTGTTTATATATATATATATATATATAATATATATATATTTTTTTTTCACCGAATTTATGGAGCACATATGAATGAACCTGCTGAAGCTCTGCTGAGAAATTACTGTTGAAATCTTTTGGGTAGGCATCAATAAGCTTTTGACAACACTGAGAATATCTTTCCGTCTTAACAGATGAAGAGACATCTTGTGGCAGTGGTTCATCATAAGAAAAGAAAATATCTCTGCAGTTTCTCTATATATATCTCTCCTCTTTTCTTCATCTCAGTTTCAAGTTTGTCAAAAATTTTTGTGGTGCCCCCTTCCCTAGGTGCACTGAGCACGTGCTTATTTTGGTTAATGGTTATTCCAGCCCTCTATGTAGCCAATCCAAAATCATTTTTGAAGCGCCATGTTTCTTTTCGGGGACGCAACGTTTCATGGCACATAAGGAAAAATACCCTTACGGGTATCAGACGGCTACATACATTTATGTAGATCTATCTGCTAGGATGCAAGGCAACCTGCAGAAGAGATGTGAAGATCGTGACAATGGAGCAGCTAGATGATAGAGTACTTCCTTCTGCCAAGTGCAAGAGTCTAGAACAAGCATTGTATGTGTGTATGTGGGGAGGGGGGGGGTGGGGGGGAATCACCTTTGCACCAGTTATCACTTGGTGAATTTTTCAGAATTTTACCTTTTTACAAAGTCTGTCTCTATCTCTTGCACTTGGCCAAAGTAGGTGCAGGAGTAATTTGATCAATCTTCAAAATGGCTCTTTGGTGTCCATTAGATGGAAAGCTTTGGAGGCAGTCTGTACAGCAAGGCTTTTCCCAGTTTGAAGAGTCTGCCTTAGGTCTATAATTGAAGTAGTGAGGCAAATAGACAAAGGATAATGCCCGAGATTATAAAATATTTCGGATTGTGACACTGTGTTCTTTCAAAACTGAAGCATTAGACAAAAGAAAGAGAAAATCTCCTCGTTATCCTGCCCCTTCCCACGTGTTATCCTTCTTTTTCTCTCCCCTTCCTCGTCTTTTTTCCCTTTTACTTCTTCTTCTCCTTCTTCTACTTGGCACTTCATTCCGTTTCGACTCTTGGACCCATCGGGCGACTCCTGATGAATTGTGCACCGGCCGTGCTTCTGGGCAAAGGCGTGGTTCCAGAAAGAGAAAAAAAGTCTAGGACTAGGAAATTAAGTGAAACGTAATATTGTGATTATCAGGAGTGGAGAGAGGTATGTTTGGATAACGATAGTTTAGAATGTCATCCTTGCCCAAGGGACACTTCGAAACAGCAGCAACAATCAAGTAGTGATTATGAGCTTCCATACCATGGGAGTCAGAGTGCTCGCTATCTGATATAAGGAGATACATGTCAATTGTTTGAATCCAACTTTCAAGACGAGGTATGCAACAAAAATTAATATCAGAGAACCTCACAATATCAGTGCATCGCGATGGGGTCATAACAGTATAATGCATTTTCCACCTGTTTCGTTGGCTGACCTTGTATCTAACTTGGTGGGCGTGACCAGTCGCTTGGTCTCTAAATCGACACGCAGCAGTAATTCAAGTTTACGGTAATTTGGTTGAAAACTCAGATTGGCGGACAAAGCATTTATCTTGTTCGTGACGCCATATATGCAGTGGATCTCCTGGATCACTTCTCCTTCTGAACTGGAATTAGTATTAGTAACTAGCCATCGTCTTTCATTAAATCTTCCACAACCCAGAGTGACAGTACTGACAGAGATCTATTTGATATCTGGTATTTATGGTCAGACATAGGCTGAAAACATAGGCAGTGATGGGTGTTTTGCATGGCAAAATAAATGTAGTGCACACCTTCTATTAATGCAGATCAATCTTCAGTTCGCTCTTACGTACACACGAGTACACCAAAACGCATGTGAAATTTCAATGCAGTCTTATGGCAATATTAATGATATTATCATATTGTGTTCAGA
>JBCAUA010541486.1:0-16666 GCA_038406235.1 Peronia verruculata | reverse complement strand
CGGTCCTCCCTAACGCTAACATGTAGATCTATGAGACCCTCGACCAGTCGGAATTTAACGCGGAAATCTTAACAATCGCCTACGATCTTGGGAGTGTATCTATGGGTGAAGGGTTTGCTGGCACATTTTGTATCTAGAATCTAGATCTATATGAATACAATATAATTATATTTTTTTATTTAATATTCACTTTAACTTGATGGGTAGTCAGTCAGTAGTGTAGATGTCTTGTGTGCCCGATCCGTCACTGGATCAAGTGGATCTATTTTCATTGTAGAGGTAAACTGAGACTAAACTATGGTATGAGTGCTCATCTAAAATTGGTGTGCCTAAGAACCCACCTTTGCTGTAAAATGGTATCAGTAGATAATAATTTATCTGGCTAAATCCTGAGATAACCACCCTTAGGAGGTTGAAAGATGTAATACTGTAAACCTGCCCCACCTGGCAAGTGCTCATGGTGTAATTTCACGTGTAGATTATAAAAGCAGTAAAATATTCCTCTAATAAACATCTTATATACATATAAAATCCAGTTGCTTTCAGTATTTAACTAATTCACTCTAGTGCATATCCTGTGAGAATCAGGGTGGATTAAACATGGATTTTCTAGTGTCACTGAAGGGATAAGATGCTATTTTTAATATACATCACACAGTGTTTAGTGCTAAATGCAGAACTTTATGGATGTACTGCTATTTATGTTCTTCTTAAATAGGATATTTGAAACATTTTGTCCCAAAAAATCAAAATTGCTGTAGATCTAGAACAGTTTTTTCATTGCTGACTATGGATGAAACATTAACTTGAAGCAACACCGGTGAATTCTATGTAGCACATTATCATGCAAGACATTCGAAAACAGTAAATTGTTGCTTGAATTGCAAAGAGGAAGCTGATAAATGAAACACTGCAGCATTTTTTTTTTTTTGTTAAAAATTATTTGTTTTGGTTATTCTCAGCCACATTTTAAAACACACACTTCTCAGATCAGCGTATCCTTACATTTTAGTGTTTACTACATTGTATTCTTTCACTCATAAACAGTTTGAGCCATTCAGAGTTTCTAGTAATACATTGAGAGCTTATGATTCATGTAAGGTTATTATTATTATTAATTTTTTTTTTTTGAGAGAAGGTACTGCAAGATAAAAGCAGCAACTTGTCAGTGTTGAAAGAATTGTATTCAGTAGAAGCCCCCCCACTCCTCACACACACACACACACAAGAATACAAAGATGAATGAGTGGCATCCTGAGTGTTTAATGCCAAAAGGAATGGCTTACGTGTACATTTTTGGAAAAGTTAAGTGTGAAAATAAAAAATATTGTATAAAAATTTCTTGTCATTTCTTTTATGTTTCAAATCTCCTGATTCCTGTTTCTGTTTCAGCATTTTCTTTGCTTCATCTGCAAGGAGTATGTTGAGGGTACGTGCAGTTTATTTATTAGTTAATCAGTCAAGTTCATAGTAGATGAAATTACAAGACATGTATATATCATGAAATGACATCTTTAGCCTGAGATTTACACTGATGTTATGAGAAGAAAGAAAAATTGCACATTGTTTTTTATCTTTACATTATGTTAGATAAAAATAAAATATCATGCACAGGAAATATGAATCTTGCCCCCAAAATGCGATTTGGGCTTTTGTTTTCTCTTAAAAGTGCTGCCTTTTCTGCGTGTACAAATGGTATCAAAAAGCCGCTAAGTCCATTTTAACGTGTTTGAGCAATGGTCATTCAGCAGTAGACCTAGCGTATTGTCAGTCAGGATTTGGGTCCATCTGGCTGCTAAATCAGGCTGTTGATTGTTGCGATTTGATTATATGTAGGCAAAGGGTACAAGAAGCACTTGTTTATTACCTTCTCTAGCAATTCTCTCCCCCCCAGAAAGGATACTACTTTAGGTGGGGACAGTTCAGTGAAAAAATCATTAACTTTTTAGAAAAAACATTTTAATGCAATGTTTGACTTGAAATTTTTTTTCAGTAGCACAGTTACTGTGAGATAATAATTTAATTTTGGTACAAAACTTGGCTTTATTTAATAATATGACTCTGCTGAGGTCCATATCTGTTTTTACATCATCAATATTTTGATGTTTTAACAGATTGAATTGGAAACAATTAATTTTTAAAAATACATCTTTAGATAGTGCACCTTAAGTGTACAAAAAAGAAACAAAAAAACTTGTTCACTTCTTAACTTTGCCTGGCCCAGCAGTAATTTGTAATTAAAATTTAGCCATGGAAAAATCAGTGATCTTTTGCCCATGAATCAAAATTTATCATTGGCAAATGAAAACATGGTGTTTTAGCATTCTCGTTGGCTTTACATGCGGGATTATTGTTTTTTCATTATTTGTGCTATATTTATGTTGTATTATTCAGTGCTCTAGTGGTTACCTTTTTTGATACATGTACTTCACAACAAGCTTTTAGTATGTGTTGTTGATATATTCCACTCACTTGAAGTATTTTTGTTTCCCTGACAGATGTTGCCCTTATTCCTTTGGAATATTTACAGGTAAAACTGTCTTAAAACTTTACATTCAATAATTATGTTAATGGTTAACAGCGAAGAGAATTAATAGAATATTTGCTCATTAATTGATAGACTTTTCTTAGTGGCCTCGTTTTGTTTGAAATCGTTTTTTTTTTTTTTTTACTAAAAAAACAAAACAAAATAGATTTTGGGTTTTGTTCTTTCTTAAAACTTTGTCTTTTCTGAATATGAAAATGGTATAGAAATGACTAAATTATTCTATAGCTTTGGAAGGGTGGTCATTCTAAGGTTGACCAGCCTACTCTGATGCAGGCCTCAGATCAGGACTCTATATGCAGAGATAGATCATCAAAATTTCGCAGCTATGGGCAAGTGGTGCACAAAAAAAAATTTTTAAAGAAAAATTGTTTTCTAATCTCTTTCACCAATATTGTGAGCCCAGTGCCAGAAATGGACATTGTCTGGCCCAGTGAGATGTTGACTACATCAAATATCAGTGAGTGCTCTCAGCAGGTCCTCTAGAAACTTCTCAATTCTTAGTGGGAGTGGAATTTGCCGTGTTTCTGCTGTTTCAGAGTTTAATATTGGACTGTTTGTCATAGCAAGGGTAAAGACACTTTTAGTTTTGAGTTTTGATGGTTGAAAACATGACGGCCACATACATGTATAGGTCTTCCCGGATCCTTTCGGTAGGAACCCTTATAACAGATAGGGGTGAGGGAGAAAAATATGAGCAGGGGTCCAGGAAAAGGCATAATAAGACATGAAGACATAGAGGGAATTCTAATATGTGAATAAAATTATCTATTGTGGTTGAAAGCCCGATAAAAAGCTCCCTTAGACTATTGTTCTTGTTGAACAAAATTTAAATGTTTTTTTTTTTCAAAATGACATCTTTCAGCATCAATATGCGCTCCCCTTTTTTTATTTCTGGAACAATTGCCCTGAAGTTTGATATGAATGCAGATCAAAGAAATTCAGAAATTGGAAATTTTTGGGTCAAACTTTGAAAAAATCTGTGGCTTTCTTACATACTAATTTTAGAAATTTGTGAAAAAAGCCTAAGCAAATTATCAGAATCAGTTTTAATATTTTTTTATATTTTGAATAGAAAAGTAAGATCGGGAAATTCATGTTCATCAGTTAAAATGTGTAATCATATTTGTTTTAAAGTTTTGCAAGAACATAAGAAATCATGAAGATGGTGATTATTGCCATGGCAGCCATAGGGGATTTCAACTTTTTTCCCATGCTACGTTTATGGTAATGCTTAAAATTATCTCCCCGGTGGTTTCTGAAATCTTCAGAATCTCAGGATCTTCCTGTCTCCCAGTAAACAATCAAGGATAAGTGTTAATTACATACTCATATGAAATTATCTCCGGATTAATGTGTAAGCATTAATTTACCTGAAATGTGGATTGAAGTGATAATTTATATTTTGTGTGGAAGATGCCTGATCACAGTTGTGTGAGAACTGTAAGTGTAACATAAGACATATGTCTTGGGCCCAGAGCAAAATGAGTCAGAAGTCACACTGAGCGATTACAAGGTACTGCAGTTTTTAACTATTTTCCAGTTAAGATACCACAATTTTTAAATTTTTTTTTTCCACAGAACGAAAACTTACCCTTCTTAGCCCTTCAAAAAAGAAATTTGATATCTGAGTTGGAAAATAGTTATAAACAACCAACCATAACCTGTAATTGCCTGACGCGACATCCAACTCATTTTCTCCGGGCACAAGACATATATTAGATATAAACATGTATTATGTAATTCCTCATTGTATTTATTTATTTACTTGGCTTTGTTTTCCAGAATGCAGATGTCAGACTTGTTGTGATTGGGCCAGCCCAGCCAAAATTCATCAAGGTGAGGCAATAGATGTACACCTTCATCAGTCATGTATTCCAAGTAAAGATTAATGATATTTTTCAGAATGGAATTATGTTAACTTGATAGAATGTGAATACTTTTACTTTTAAAAATAATGAAAAGTAGTTCTCTAATTTTTGTTTTGACATAAAGCAGGTTTTATCATAAATTATGCATCATTCATTTTTGCCTGTTATTTTTCCACAGCCATTCAAAACTCTCACAAATCTCACCTACACCCTCTATGTTGATCCTGACAGAGAAGTTTACAAAGCCTTGGGCTGCAGTGAAAAACTCGTCTCCGGTGAATTATCAAGTATGTGATATTTACCTCGATGATCTCCTCTGTTGAGAAAACAGTAAATATTTGGATCAATTTGTTTGTCTGTGTGATATATATAGTTCTTGTGTACTGGTGGGAAATGAAGATGCACCACAATTTGTCAGTATTTATTTTCTTCATTTGAATGTCAAGTTTAGAATATTGTCACAGACACTTTGTTACGAACTTTCCGGGTGTTGATGTTGAATGGGTGTTAGTTGTGACATTGTAAGTGGTGATCAGGCGGTGGATACAGATGAGATGCACACAGTGGTGAAGAAAATAATGACAGGAATCTCCAATGTCGAAACAATGCAGAATTTATTGCAGGTGTTTGATAATAATACACACTTTAGGGCAGCTGTCTAATTCCGGTTCGATTATCACTCTACTTTCTTACTGCGATGCATTCGCGTTCTACCTGAGTCTTTATATAGATGCTGGCCCGTCTAGACCCTCTCTCTCTTTCTCTTTCTCTCTAGAACCCTCCATAAGCCTCTAATTGTTGGCACAACATTCTCTCTGGGTCACATCCAGTACAAACAAATGTAAAATGTGAAGTGGTATACATCATGACATAATACACACACACAAGATCTACACCATTCTGTACAAAATGCATAGAGAGTATCTCAGACACTTTTGATGACGCAATATCTCCACAGGCCAACGTATGCACACATACTTGCTTAGGCTCAGTGTATACAATCACGATCTGTTTAATCGTTCATACGCACACATGTGTACCCAACATAATAATATATTTAACCATGATTTGCCAACACTTGTGCCTGGTGGGTAACAAATAACATGTGACATTATTCCAGTTTCTTTTTAGTGGCTAATTTCCAGATTTATTAGTCTGTATCTTTTTTTTTTTTTTTTGATGCATTAATTTTTATAAAAACTGAGTGGGCAGGAGCTGAGCTTCAACAAAATATTACAGTGCTTATCATTTGGAGAGGTTACAAAAAGAGTTATGCTACTTTGGCTCTTAGGACTCATATGGGTCATCTATAAAACCATTTCACAGAAAAGACACTTCTGAAATCTTGTTAACTTTCATCCTTGCTTTTGGACTGGTAACTAAATGGGATTTTCAACATTTAGTTATTTTGTCTCAGACTTCTTATATCTGGTCTGTATAATAACAAAAATAATAGTAATAATAAAGAGAGCATTCGTATTGTGCTTATCCTTGTACAGTATACTTTAAAAGCACTTTACAATAGAGACCTGCATGTTTGTTTTCAGCTTCCTGGGAAACATACAAGATTGCTGCATATTAGGTGCTCCAATACTTACCAGTCTAGTGATAGACTTGTTGTTACAGTACAGTATGGCCATTTAGGATTTACTGAAATCATTTTCTTTTCGTCTCTTGGATGATTTCAGGCAGCAAGCACATCAAGTCAGGTTTCATCAGAGGTGTAGCCAGTAGTGTATGGCGGGCCATGCGAGCCCCGCGGAAAGAGTTCCAAGGGGATGTCAAACAGCAGGGTGGTGCTTTTATCTTGGGACCAGGTAAATATATGAGGCTGTGACAGAAGGTGATGAGCTTTTTTTTTTTCTTGATTACTCATCACATCACATCCCATCATTGCTCTTACTCACCGTAGGAAAATGTGTATCCATTTGGAGCTTTACCTGGCACGAGATACACATGAAGTAAATTTGAGCCACTTATGAAGGAGAAAATATCAATAAAAATTATGTGAAATGATGATTTTCAAGGGACAGAAATCTCATGATCTTTTTATCATAGTCTCATATTCTCATAGGTAGACTGACATTTTTTTGTTTTCCATACAGACGTACACATTTGTTACTCATTCGTCAATTTTTAAATCAACAAAGAAACAACCAAAGCTGATTGTCATTTGGATTAATGTAGATTCTATGCATAACATTAGTTTTAAGTGTTTTGGTGTTAATCGTCAAATATGATTAACTATGATTTTGAATTTCGGCTCTTCACTGTGGAGTAAAAGCATTGAGCAAGAAATGGCTGACCATGGTCCTCAAAAACAAATGGTGAAATATTTGGATATTGATTTTCGACTGCTAGTGCTGGTACACTTCTTGACTTTCAACAGACATTCTTGTTAATGCCCTCATTTAGTGGAGCATATATCATGGCCTTGTCTGACTTATCATTATGAATGCTACTAAATGGTATAGGGCTATATGCATATGTTATGAATGACATTGTTTGTGGAGCTCGTATAATATTTATCTTGTTCTGTTTTATCATGCTGTCTTATCTTGAGGGTTAAAAAATATAAGAATCAGCCATCTCTTTAAAAGAGAATTCTATCTTTGTAAAATTATTTCAGATTGATGCTGAATTTCAATGACTGATTTTGAAATCAGCTGTTAAGACTGCACATTTATCATCATCAAGAGTCTAGTTAAATCATCAGTTCAAATGGCCTGATTTATAGGTGTGATTTCTCTGCATTTCTTTGGTTGATTAAGATATAGAAGTTTCTCTGAGATCAATTAGTTTGCCCTTCTCAACTGCAGGTGAAGTTTGCCAGTTCAGCCACATAGACCAGAGTTCCACAGACCATTGTCCACTGAACGACCTTCTCGACAAAGCGGGAGTGATGAATGTCAGTTTTCCCAAAGACCCAAGGGTTCAGATTATCTGATCTTTGTACATCATTTCGCTGAACCTTCCATCATAAAATTAGCAGAGACAAGAGAAAGAATGTCAACTGACGCTGATCTTCAGTACTGTGCTCTTAGCAATTTATTGGTTTAAAAAAAGACTGAACAGCTAACGGGCTCAAAGTATTTATCATGGACACAAATGGATATCACATTATAACTAAAACTTAATAAAGCAAAATCTGTAGAAAAAATAATCAAGAGATAGCTTAGTAATATGCATTTAAATTATGAGACAGTTGTAGTAATATATCAATAAGTTAAGTGTCTTTATCATATCTCTTTGTTATTTAAGAGGAAGGTTGGAAAATTGAATCTGGGTATTGGATATTTTGCTATGTTTTCATTCCATCCTGAGCTGTGATCACTTTCTTCCAATGACAAGGCATAATATTTGTTAAAAATTTCAACCTCGTTTTTGGGCAGTGTGAGTTTGCTTGAAGCACAGGGGAATCCTTAAGGCTGTGGCAGACAGCTAGCAACAAGAAAAACACAAACAAGAAAACAACACTCCATGACAAGGTTAGCACTAGGCTTGAGACAATAGGGACTTGTGACAACAAGAGGCTAGTTCTAGTTATCTCCCTGGAGCATTCACAGGGGCTTCTTTAACTGTGAATTACTTTATGTTTCTCAGAATGCATTTTTCTTGCAATAAAAATTACATTTAATGAAAAATTACTAGCTTGTAGGCATGAAATGCACACAAAATGCCTAGTGTTATAGAAAAAATGTTTTGTCGTATTGATTTTTTTTATAGAAATGCAAACTCTTTTTTTTTTTTTCAACATTTATCTTAGTGTCAAAATCAGTGGAAAATTTATTAGTTCTTTGCCAGTTTCAAATTTCGTACAAAGTACTTCAAGAATATGGAAAGAATGTAGCTATATCTTTTTGTAACCATCAAATATAGAAATGAAAATCTTTATGACTGTTGTATTGATATTTACTGGAGAATGTGTTGAGAAACATTTTTAAAAATTCAAGATGGTGACCATTTTCATTCATTTCAGTGGTAACCATATTTTCTCTGTCCTTCATAATGTAAAAGTTAAGAATGACTCAGAATTGAGCAACTACTGTATCAAAATTAGTTTCAAGTCACACTAGCTGATACTGATTTTGAAGCCAGTTTTCCATTTGGTGGTCTTATACAGTTGATTCCCTGGGTTATAGAAAGTGGAGCCTTTCAAAATCTTCCCGGTTTTAAAGCCTTTGTAATATATTTATTCAGACTCAATCTGTGATTGGCATTCCTTCATATATTATGTGTTGCCAGAATAGATTTTGAAATCTCTGTGTTTTCACATTTTCATCACTTGTCAAAGAATTTTATTCTGCAGAGTTGCTGCCAATATATTGATCATTTTTTAAAGAAATTTTGTTTACATTTCCACATTTATTTGGTAGAGTATGTTACCCTACAAGTTTATATATACAGCAGTGTGTTTTGAAAATTATGCTACTATTAACTAAAAAACAAAACAAAAGAAATGAACAAACTTATAGAATGCAATGACTGTCATGATTTATTTCCTTGTTGATTCTGATCACAGCAGCATTATTTAAAAGTGGAGTTTCAACTGTATTATTCACACTTTGCGTGGTACAACTTGGATTTTACTTTTCAATGATTTATCTTGAGAATATTATTATGTTCCTGAACGCTCAGGCTGTAAATAGGATGCCACATAATAAATGTCTTATGACTATCCAAGCTCATTATTTTTATAGCAGTTTTCTCAAACATATTTATTTACCTCAAAATGATTATGTATTACCAGCTTGATAATACAGTGTATATGATTTGGGATTGCAATACACAGTGATCATCATCATGGTAGTTTAAAATTTTCTCGGATATTCACATTCCTGGGTTAGTGTAGATATATCTTTCTGCCTTAATTCTGTTAGAATGATGCATGTTGGGAAGGATTTTGAAGAATTGAATGCAAGAAGAGGATAGATTGATGGTTACATGTGTAAGATTCCACTGCTTGGCGTGGTGTAAGACTTGGCGTATGCCAAAGTAGAAAGTGGCATACAGTGCTGTCTTATATCTAACCATTATTGAGATCGTTAAATGGAAGACAGTGGTTTTGAATGCACCACCAGATGTTTTCAAAAAGGCAGAGTCTACTTACATGACTAGTCTCAGTACGTTACTCACAATAATGGAAAAATCACGAGCGCTGTCCCACGTGTTGGCAAACAAAGAAAATCTTCTCCCCTAACACGCCAGTTCTTTTTTCCCTAATGATTAAAATGAACTAGACCAACCCTGCTGGCTTATCCTCAAGTCCACCCTAATGCTAACATGTAGGTCTGACGAGTGAGTGACAAGTGTTCAAGATAGACCCAGTCGTGTAAATAGACACTTCCTTTCGAAAAATATTCATCATCATCAGCAGAGTTGTAGTCTTTGATCATTGGCTTACTATGTTCTTAATATCGGATTACCTTGTCGATATTGTGTCCTTTTCTTTACTTCTTCTGGCTAGGATCTGTTTTTCATCCTTTCCCTTTATGACCTATATTTGATATGTTGTATGATCGGTATTAAATGTAGTTGATTGTAATTGTTGGAATTAAGTCTGAGTTGAAGCAATTTATGTATGAATTTTATAAATATTATGAATTTTACACAAGTAGTTTTTGTTTGGTCATAGCGATGGATGAAAACACTTTATTTACATAATTTTTATCAATCATCTCTTTTCATTTATATTTTCAAATTTATTTATATTCAGAGAAATCATTGTTAATGTATTTTTGTGTATTCACATATGGATTTTTGTAACTTGTATCGAGTATTTTCTGTAAACTTCTTTTCTGGGCATTTAGTGTTTTTGCTGGTTCATTGATAGAGAGAATTTTACTATAGAAATAAATTTAGGTTTTTAAGGAGGGGTATGGAACTTTGAGAATGATTTTTGGAGTACTTGAAGTAGAGACTTTTTAAAGCTCCAAATTTTGGTTCAGCACGCTCATATTATTGAAAAAAGCATGAATTTTTTGTTGCCATGACAGCACCGCCATTTTGGATTTTGTATGTTGAAAATTAGCAAGTTTTAAAACCTCAGGGCTTTGGAACATAATCATGTAACATTTCGCACATTAATACAACTGCTGTAAACTAATGATGATATACATTTGTTTCTTGTCTGTTCTTCATACAATGTCTATCACAATTTTTTAAAATCTGTGCCTTGACGCATGTTCCTTAAAAAATGTGAACAGAATTCAGAAAAAAGGATACATATCATGAATAAATACTGTGCAGAATATTTATTCAAAATTTGAAGTCATTTGGTTCATATATAAAATGAAAGCTTGGGGAATAAAATGAAAAAAACTTACATTTTGAGAAAATCGTGAGTGGATTTCCTAACCTTTCCACTCTCTTACTGGTGCCGTTTTGGGATGTAGAGCTGATGTTTCTGGTGTCGGCCATTATTTTTCTCATATCAGAAGAAGAGGTCAAATTGTCTAAAAAATGGCAAAAACCCAATTTGATATTTTGATTCCAAAACTTTATTTTCAGGACCTGCAACCGCTTTGATAATTTTTTTTTTTTACATTTTGTGTGATTGCATAATATGATTTTATAATTTACACTCCACATTAAGATTTAAAACTCCTTACCATATTTTGTTCTTGTAACATTTCATTTGTATTATGTCTGATTCCCTACTTAATTTTATGTATACTTGTAATTAACTGTGCTACACATACTGGTATTATGTCTGCAATAAAACTGTAATGAATTTTAGGAGCTGAAAAAAATCCTGATGAAATTGCAATAGAAATCTTGTGATAATCATCTTGGAAACTGCTGTCAAACTGTTATGGTGGTGGTGCCTAATACTGTTAGAATGACATTCTATTAGTTATCTCCTCTGTAAACTTTAGCAAGTACGTATGCTATGTTTTTGTGCATGGAAGTTTCAATTATTTCTTGCATAAATCTGCAGTGGCAGTGCATATCGAAACTTTTCAGAAAGACTGCAGTAAAAAGACCGAGTGTACCTAATAGTCCTGTAACAAAAATGCAATGCTCAAATAGTGTATCTTAATTACGATTGAAGGGTTTCAGGGCACATTGAGACATATCCAAAATTGCCCTTTAGAGAAAAATGACCATTTGTGAGCCTCCGTGCAGAAAGGGTCCAGATTGCATTTTTTGGACATAATCACTTTATTGGTTTTCTGAATAGAAGAACAACTCCTGATGATTTGGCTTTGTAAATCATCAAAAAATCTTTGCTTATTTTTTCATTCAATATGGTTTGAAAAATATTTGCTAAAAAAATATTTATAAGCTTTTGATCGGGAAAATCTTTTGTGAACTAACAGCTTAGATGTCAATGAAGCTTTTAAGACAAAAAACTCTGTGACGTAGGAAAATCAATTTCTGACCATTTCTGTTCTGAATTATTGTACTTGCGACATCTGGGCCCTTTTCGCAAATACTGCCACATTTGTTCTCCAGTAGTTAGTAATTTTTCATTAAGGACTAGAATTTTCAGAAGACTTTTCGGGAAGGATAAGTCATGTTTGGTGAACAGGAAACTCCTTACCATATAGCACTATCACCATTCCCAGTATTGAGGGGTACAACTGAAAATTTCAAAGATGGCATTGGTCACGTTTTGCCCTGAAACCCTTCAGTATAAATGCTGCTGAATTAATATTTCTATTATACTACTGCAGTCTAAGTCAAGTAATTTATACATTTGCAGTATAAATTTTACTTAAACGATGATCCTGTTTCATAACCAATATAATCCAATGTCATAGCTACCTTGCCAAATTTAAGTGTGATTTTCACGTGGAAACTGTTAATATAAAATTGTATGGAACTCTATCCTGTATCCTGAATATTGTGATGTTCCCTCAAACATATGTTTTTAAAGAACTTAATATGCTTTTTGTTTATGGCTTGAAAGTATTTCTGAGGTGGATAGACCTGGCTGCATTTGTAGGCAGTAGACAGTGTTCAGTGTGGATAATCTAAACTCTATACAAGATTTCACGTTTTGCTTGTCGTGATGGAAACTGACAGAGCAGTGTGATAAAATTATTATCACTCATTTGATCAACTGGTGTTAAAGACATATCCCCTGATTTTTACAGTGCTTTATTCAGCAGATCAGTTTTTTTTTGGGGGGGGGGACGCAGTTATAATGAGCTCCAAGAACAAATATAATTTTCCCATTGTGTTTCATGTGTGGGTGCAAATCAAAGGAATTGGCAAGTCATATGTTTGCTTTTCTTTCAGTTTTTTATTCATTATGATAGCTTAGCCTTTATGGACTTCTTTAGAGTGTTGTTTAGTACACTCCCCTGTTCACCATTTTTACATTCCACAAACAAAAAATTTAGTGATTTACTTTTTGATGAATGATAAATATGAAATTAAAGTTTGCATTTTGATACCAAAGCTTGGTTTTCTTGATGTTTTTGAACAGTGGCTGGAGTGATTAATTAATGTGTTTATTTATGCATGTATAAACATTTCACTTGTTCCTACTTTTTGTTAAATATATGTTTTTCAATAAAGACAACATGGTATTAAATTGCAGTCATGCGACCAGTATCACATAATGTTTCTCATAACTGATAAAGATATGAAAAAATAGAAGAGGAGATGTGAGGTATCTGTTCCATATCATGGCAATTTTTTAAAAAAATGTGCATTCCATTCACAAGTTCACTGAAATTACAACAAAGAGAGCAATGATTTCATTTCAGTTTTTTTAATCAAAATGCATAAAATTAATCTTTTGGAACAATAAATAATAAATAAACTAAACACTGCCAATCATATCCCAGGTCTACTACATTGATTTCACACAAACTGAGGCATGAACAACACAATGGAAAAGCCACTTATGCATATCTGCAGGTTTGGGTATCACTCATCCTCATCTTTCCAGCAAACTATGGACACATGTAATCTGATTTAAGGCTCCTTGTGTAATATTACTCGAAAAGAACATTAAAAAAAATAAAAGAACTAGTGAGGGTACAATATAGAAAGAAGGGGGGAGGAGAGAGAAGATTTTTTAGTTTTTTTTTTTTTTGGCTGGCCAAATTACTTGAAAAACGCAAGATCTTATGCCCGGTTTATCTGACATGGGACATCAAGGAAAAATCTGAACAAAAAAAATGTCTCCGCGTTATAATTGAAGTCTTGTCAGATTTTCCTGTCAGTAAATAATTCAAATGGAAAGAGCAAATGGGGCCCTTCTCTTTTTAATGCATGTTCAACAGATTTTATGACTGGCTCTACGGGAAGCAATTTGCCTGGCAAAAAAATAATCTTTACTTTATAAACCGAGGAAAAAAAATGTATTACGATGAACAAAAATAAAATTGCTTCACAAGTCTTAAACACACTTACTAGTCTGTTTGGGGAAACATAACAAAACGGAATATAAAAGTACACAAGCAATGACTCAAGTCTTCAGAAAAACACGTTTAATGATTGCATAAAAAAAAATTTGCTGAATGATCAGAGAATCGGAGCCACAATCTGTGTGTGCACTACATCTACCAAATTCTCCCACTTTGTATTCTGACAATACAATGTCCACACAATCAATCTACACCATCCTAACAAAAAGAAAACAAACACTTGCTTGGAACAGACAACATTCATTGAAACAAGTGCTTGAACAGAATTTCTACCAAGTCATGGCATGAAAAATGTATACTACATTAATTTTAATCATGCAAATACACAACATCAAACAACAACTTAAATTGGAGCAATTTCAAAGCCAGTTTTACAATCTCCTACATCTTTCAACTCTTCCGTCTTCAGTCTGTTGCTTGTCTATTTAGTATTTAAACAAGGAAAGGAAAACTCCATTAAAGCTGCAGGAAATATAGCTTAGTTTCCTCTTTCCAAAGAATGTATGGTGCAAACTGCAGTTTTACTGAATTTTTTTTTTTTTTTTTTAAATATTTTTCTTTTTCACGCATTCAAGAAGATATGAACCTGATGTACATGAAATAAATAATAATGGAGAAAAAAAAAGAAAAAAAATACATGTCAGGAAATGAACTTTGGTTCCTTTTCAATGGCTTTACAAGAATATCGACAGAAGCATTTGGTGAATGAAAACACACAACTGACATCTATGCTGGTTTGAAATGGCTTTCAGTCTCTGTGACACTTCATGACTGGAAACTCTCCCTCATGTGATTAAGGCACAGGAAAGTTTCCATGAAACTGATTCTTCCAAAGGCATACCTGCTGAAAAAATATTATGAACAGGAAATAAGCTTGACTTTAGATTGTGTAACACCCCATGCTCTGTTGCTTTGGTGAGACTTAAGTTCCACGGATGAAACTAACTATTGTCAGCTGGATGATCTCACATGCAATCTCCGATAAATACACTTTAGATCTCTAAACAAAATTAGTTTTGGGAGGGTTTGACTTTTTCTGTGTGACATTTATACCATCTTTCAAAATAAATTTCAGAATGTTTTCTTCAGAACTGATCAAATTAAGTCCATTGAAAATGTGCTATTGTAAAATTTTGAATATTCTATACAGTCTAAATTTTTATATTTTTTTTCTCCCTTGTGTCAGAGGCTGGATTTGAATTGTGCAAACCATTAGCAACAATTCAATTCTATACAATTAAGCGACTTTCTGTGAAGCAGTTATTCTATCTGCGCTGTGTCTCCCATCTGTGCAAAGGCTGAAAGATGTAAGAAGATTCTGTGCAATGGTCTATCCCTGACGATCAACAGAGGAGAAATATATTATTATGAGTGGAGATTCTTGCCATACCTAATCAACATTCACGTAGTTAAGTTTACATACGGCCTGTTTCAACATTTGCATGGCAAAATTTTATTGGCACATAACAATAATGTCACTATACTCGGGATGAAAACATAATGGGAAATTATATATATATGTACACATACACAATGGAAACAAATGTACAAGATACGTAGTCTTTTTTCTCCCAAACACTTTGAACCAGTCAAAAAAGGCTTGCAAATCTCACATTCATTACATACATACACATTAAAGCACCTGTTTTTCTTACAGAATTTCACTTAAAAAAAAATTAAAAAATCTGGTTACAAATTTTAAGTATAATTGAAACTAGAAGTTCTGTGTGTGGAAAATTTCCACAATCAAAGTAAAGTAGACATTTTTTTTTTCCAAAGCAAATTCCCTCAAGCTCAAATATAACAATACATGTACGCCGGTTCTATTGCATTTAGCTCCAATATTCGTCTCTTATCAACTGACCAAAAAAAAAAAAAAAAAAGTTTTCTGCTAGCCACACACTTATATGCACAATAAATAATATACATATTAAACAACAACAACAAAATAAGCATGCACTGGCATTTTCTCTTTGTTTCCATTATGATAATATCGTTGCACTAGAAGCAAGTTAAAGCAAGTTGTATACAACTTGAGCCACATACAACAAAGCTGGGGAGGGGCGGGGAAAAGAGAAAACCGATGACTAACCTGACTAAATACTAAAATGAATGGTCTGACCGCAAAATGTGATAAGCACTATTTTTGAAATTTTGAATGTTTAGGTATCAGAGTTCATTTAAAACAGAATCACAAAATGCCACCTGTCCTATTATTTGTGCATGTTAAGAAAAATGTATAATAAGAATAAAATAATTTCCAAACAAAATTCAATTAATTTCATTTTGCGATCAAAGCCGTCAAATTTGCTTCCTCAGGCATTACAGATTATAAACTTGATAAGATGCACACCGAAAGACATCACTCAGGTTAGTTTGATGCCACAGGATAGTGTGAGCCCAGTTTCTTTCTTTTTCCTTTGTCAATGAAACAAGTGCTTAATTTTTTTGTAAGTCTCATAGTAAGGCTGGGACCCAATGATGTATTAAATAGCAGCGTCGTACACTTTTTTTTTGACTGAAGAAAAACCAGTTGACAACTCCACGTGCCATCAAATACCCCACACAATCCCTTTCTTGAAAATATTGCTCAAACATTTCACTGAAAATACTACCCATAAATATAAATGGTGACACGTATATATGGATTCCACCTGAGATAAATCTAAAATAAGTTAGTTTATGAAGGAGTGAAATGATCAATATGGAACAGCTTAAGTGAAATGATAAACACTATTTAACCATGGTGACATTCATCAAATTAATCTAATTCATTTTAAATTCATAGTTTGTAGGGGGGGGGGGGGGGGGGGGGGGGGGGGGGGGGGGGGGGGGGGGGGGGGGGGGGGGGGGGGGGGGGGGGG
>JBCAUA010541375.1:0-16669 GCA_038406235.1 Peronia verruculata | reverse complement strand
GATAGATAGATAGATAGATAGATAGATAGATAGATAGATAGATAGATAGATAGATAGATAGATAGATAGAACGGTCGGATGAACGAACGGATGGATGAACGAATGGATGGATGGGACGGTTGGATGGAAGATGGATGGAAGGACGGACGGATAGACGAAGGGATGGATGATTGTTTGGATAAACGCAGATATGGACGGATGGATGGATAGATGAATGAATGAATGAATGAATGGATGGATGGATGGATAGATGGATGGATGGGTGGGTGGATGGATAGACGGCGGGACGGACGGATGGATGATAGATGAGTAAATGGGTAATTAACTGGACAAGTTAGGGACAGAAACTTAATTAACACACGGTCATAAGATAGCTCGTCCGTTAAGTACATGTTGAACAGATAGACTGGGGAATATTAAAATCAATGGGGTTCGGTACGCTTATAAAAGTATGTCGGTGCAGAAAAGGCTTAGTCCGTCGCTCTGCCTCAGCTGTCAGACTGGCGTTGCTGTCGATGGTCAGTGTGCTTTAGATATATATCACGAGAGATGACTGCTGATATCACTGCCTTGCGGCGGCCGTCAAGACTTTAACACTGTTTTACTGTTGACTTGTTATCATTACCTCCCAAGAAAGCATTTGTCGGGAAGCATCTAGTCTGATGGTAGCAAATGAGCCATGTTTTCAGGCAGTTAAATTACTCATCTTCGCCAAGTACAAGAGATATAACATAATAATGAAGGAAACAAAAATCACTTTAGCCATTTCATTTGAAACATGTAAAACAAAACAAAATAAAATGGTAAAAAAGACAAAATAGTAAAAAAAAAAAAAAAATCTCGTTCAGCACAAGAAAAAATTTTCAGAATTTTTCAGATAAAAGAACAAAAGTTATTTTTTTCTCCTTTCGTTTCGTTTGGGTTTCGGTCCCTTTCGGCGTGCCTCGGAGGGGGGTGCCATATCGGGATATCCGACCACTGCATTTTTTGCTGTGTTGCATGTTGGACTTTTGTAGCCCGTAGCATATGTTTCCCTTCTTTATACCTTTTGTACCAGGCAAAGGGGATTAATTTGGCTCATTGTCAGTTATGGCTCATTAAAATCTTTACAATTTATGTCCTTTATTATCATTATTGTGAGGAATTCATCTCATCTCAGAGTGGTCATTTTTGTTAAAAAAAAAAAAAAAAGCAGTCACAATTCATAAAGTACTCTTTTTTTTTTGTGCCAATGGGACATCGTTGTGCTCAGTCCTATTACTTCCCTTTATCAGACAAAAGAGGGATTGAACAAGCAGTTCAAAGAGGGAAAAATCACTTTTCGTCCTTTGCTTGAAACTTACGCCATGAAAAGTTCCAGAAAAATTTTAATGCAAAGAGAATGTTTTCTTCTTATTCTTATAATTTTATCAATTTTTTGATGACCAGTCTTTCGAATGACCAGAAGTATAAGGATATTTCCCTCTTTATCCTACTTGCTGAACACATCTTTTGTCTGGCAAAGGGAAGTAAATGTCTGGTCAAAATGATCTCCCCTTGCACGTCCCTCTTTTCGAAGGTGCAGATAACCTTCGAAATGATCTCCCATTACCTGTATTATTGAGATCAGCATATTACAATACAATAATCATTTCTAACACAGCATACATGGGATCGTTATCCATTATGAACAATGGGCTGATCTTGGAAGTGATCACTGCTAACAGTACGCAAGTTATCTTGAGCGATGTTTTAATTAAATACGCCCGGTGTAAGCATTCCGACAATCCTTTCCAACCGCGCTAAAACAACGAGCATCATAAACTGATGGCTTCAAAACTAAAAATTCGCGAATAACGTTGAGGAAACTCTTAGTCCCTGAGACAAATGGTTGAACCAATTTCGCCATCCTCCTCTCACACCCCCCCCCCCTCTAAGACAATCAGATTATCTCGGCTTTTAGTGGCTGTCTCACTTTCTGGAGCAAAATTTGGAATTTGGAATCTTTAACGTAGGCAACTTTCACACAGGACCTCGGCCTTATCCCAGAAAGCTAGACATCGGGCTTCCATACCCAAGAAGCCAGGGGACTGTTGAGTCACTGAAAAAATATCGGTTTTGATCTTAGTATCCCTCCATCCTCCAATGGCAGGATTCCGCGAATCGAACCCACTATCAGGACGTAAGCAGACGCCAAGCCACATGTCCACGGTGATCCCCCCTTCCCTTTCCCCATTCTTATATTGGACAGTAAACGGCATGTAACAACAAACCGACTCTGACAAGAATAACAAAAAAGAAAACGACAACAACAACAATGACAATAACAACAAGAACAACAGCAATAATAAAGAGGAAAATATATTGTTACGGGGGCAAAGCTGAAATTTGAGAAACTGTGGATTCTTCGGCAAACCGGAATCAGAATTCTCGCAGATGGTGGAGTGAAAACAAACAAACAAACAAACAAACTGACAAACAAGCAAACAAACAGAAGTGTATAAAGTGTCTCTACCTTCTACAAAACCAACAATGGACAAACGACTTGCACCAAAGGCATAGACATAACAAAAAGCAAGAGTAGATGTAACATGAAATAAGAAATACAAAATGACACATGAAACAAGAGTGAAAACACAGACAAAAAAAACAACAACAATGAAATGAAATAAAATAAAGTAAAGATAAATAAATGTAATAATAAAAAATATGAATGGAAGAAAAAAGATCAGAAACTTGGTACGGCATGAGAATGGCCCAAACACAAGACATTTCCTGGTGAAAGTTGAAATGCAAATGAAACAGAAGAATGGAAACGCCCCTAGAAGACTATTAAAATAATAACAATGATAATAAGAAATAATAATAATGAAACACCAGCCTTCTCAAACCTTCCTAATCTGTGCATAGTAAAACAACATGAATGACAGTAATAAAAGAAGAGAGAGAGAGAGAGAGAGAGAGAGAGAGAGAGAGAGAGAGAGAGAGAGAGAGAATGAGAGAAGGAAGAGAGAAGAGTGAGTGAAGCATCGGATGGTGAAGACCGAGGGTAAACCATAAATTAAAGGACCCGACGACGTAGCAAACAAACAAAAAAGGTAAGGTGAGGTGGTAGATCTAAGTTGTTCTGACTGGTGATCAAGACAGTGCGTGAACAACTGAAGTGGTCACATTGTGGCCGGCATGTTCCGCTCGCCCTTACGAAGGCAAATGGTCAGTAAATTACCTTGATGGTATACCCGAGCAGCTGGAGTCGCTTCACATGGCGGAGCAATTAAAGAGTAACAAAGCATAATGTTTAAATGTATGGTAAAATGCCGTGCTCATAGGACATAGTCACATTAACAAATCAGCCATTCTTTCTCCTCTTTGTTTCTTATCTATATGACAATACAGAATCACTTTGCTCATGACGACTAACTTGAAAAGAAAAAAAAAAAAAATGGAAATATTTAAAAAAAAAAAAAAAAAAATTTAAGAAAGCCATCTCAAAATAATCCCCACCGTTCACTCTTTCCTGAAACTGACAGGAATTCCGACAGATTCTACACAAACTGCGCCCATTTTTGAAGGGCACGGTATTTTTTCTTTTTCTGACACTTTTCAGTTATAATAAAGCAAAAAAAAAAAAAAAATACTGTTCGAAGTTCATGTATCCCAACTCTTATTCATGCCATGAGAAGATTACTGATGTAAGAATAAGATTGAAATGGACCTTTTGTAGCTTATAAAAATGATAATTCTTTGAGCACTGTGCATAGAGATCCCTTTGTCTTGAAACTGCTTCTTATGTAAGATGATTTCCTCTGTAGTACAACTTTAAGGGCAAAACAGCTGACATATAAATGAATACATTACAATTGCAGAGTTCTAGTATGGGAATAAGATAATATACGATGCATAAAAATTAGATAGTCTAATAGCATGGTGCAGTCCGTGTAATCTAGCAAACCTCTATCCTCTACAATACTTTCTACAGTTCTAAACTACAGCCAGCTTAAATAGCAAAGGCAAGGATGTGGCTGTTTCATCACTATTGGTGCTCTGCCACATACTGTTACCTATATACATTTTGAATATCAGAGAGTCTAATAATACGAGAAGGCAGACTGTTATTTGCCGTTCTATAACATGGGACAACTTTGCTTTGGCAATGTTGGTAGGAGGGGGTTAGTTAGGTTTGAGCAAGACAGAAAAACAACACTTCACTTAGTATGGGGTTTTCAACAACGTGAACTGAACGTTATAAACTTTCATTTAGAAGTGCTTATAGCAAATACAGTTGTTAAAATTAGCATAGTCGACAGCATTTTTTTCCCCATATTTTTTTCATTTCATAACAAATTCTCACCAGCTTAACAGTAGAAAAATAAAGTCTAACATAATAAGTTGTAAATTTTTCAAAGTATAATCTAACCATTTGTGAAGAATTAATAGGAGTAAATACTGATTAAGTGTCAATACTTAACAAGTTTTGCTTTATTATTATTATTATTATTATTGTCATTATTGTATTATGATAAAGTATGGCAGTAACCGTAAACTAGGTCAATAATAAAAATTGAATTTATTGAGGGTGAGGAGGATTGCGAAGGAACGGGGTGCTAGTAAAGGGAGATAACAATGACAATGGGCTAAGCAAGTCCCGTTTCCCTCAAGAGTTACCTTTTCTTGTGCATAGACAAGAAGACTGGTGCGAGGCCCCTTAGGTTTAGGGGGGATGGGGGGAGGGCTTTTCTTGGCCGCCCTCGCAGACTGGCTTCCCTCGTTAGAACGTGGAGAAATCTACGTCAGCAGAACATACAACACAAAGCACAATATAATATAAAAACACCCATATGCATAAAGGAATACAAATAGTCTGTCATAATAATACTCATACGGATGGTACGACAGAAGAGCTGGCGAGGAACACATACCACTCAGCGAGAGATGCTTATTGGAGGGGAGGGTGCAACATCACAAGATACAGACATTTGTTTGGGTTGAAAAAAGCCAAGACAATATAGACTGGTCTGGGATATTTATACATAAAACACAGAATAATGACAGCTGGTATACTGAAGCAGAAAGATGAAACTGAGGGTCACTAAATTTATCATGTCGTTGAGCATAATTATAGCCTGATTTAATGCGAGATAAAAGATAAGTAAATAGCAGATAATTACTAGATAAATGTTTTCTTACTGTTAGATGACGTTTTTTTGTTTTCTTTCTTACTGCTAGATCATGTTGTCTTGCTGCTAGACAATTTCTCCTTACTACATAATATTTCAAACCAATTTTCGCTCTGTGACAACATTATTTTCATCCGACTATAGGTTGAAAAAAAAAAGTGAAAATCTCCAGCTCATCAACGGCGAGGGGGTGGGGACGTTTGGGTCTGTTTTGGTAGTCGTGATAAAACTCCTTTAATCACAGGTCAGTCTAATTGCTCAGCCATCAGAGAAACATCAAGAGAAATAGAAAGCAGGCAGGACAGGGGAGACAGCTTGGCGATTGTCCACAGGAATCCATCCAGCCAAAGTAGGTGACAACATTAAAGAAGACCATCAAAATGGCTGCTCTCTGTTCTATCTGATTTTAGTGATGTGCACGAAACAAACTGTGTCCAGTAAGAAATTTTCTGTCTCTGTTCATGAATACCATTACAGCCCTCAACATTTTAATCAACAAAACGGGGGAAGAGGGCACACTTTTAGTTTTACAATTCACGCCATTATGATACACATGTATTTTGAATTGAAAAAAACAAAACAAATTACACTGACCAAACTGCACGATGATTAATTATGATAAGTTGTGCATAAACACACTTGAGTGCTTGATTAGTTTCTAGCACAATTTCGATGCATGTTAAAACAAGGTGCCACATCACAGAGTGATCATTAATGTTCTAACCAGCAGCTGTTCATTGTGCAATAGAAGCTTGCAGTGAACAGCCGTAAATGACTACTAGTTTAAAGACATCAAACTGCAGAGAACGCACATAAAGTTAATTCTGGCTAATATTCGACCACTTGAATCTGTTTTTGTGTGAAAAGCTAAAGCTCTGCCAGCAAATCATTCCTATAATAGAGACAAACTTGGAATGACACAATTAACGAGTAACCAAAAATAGGGAAAAAAGGCTGAGAAAGGAAAAGTCCATGCAGCCAATTATAGCAGCCATTCATTAAAGGAAAATAATAATAATAATAGTAATAAATTGCTTGAATAATGAAGCCAAATTGACGAACACCAAGATTTTAAAAGTAAAGTGCGCAAAGATCCCAAACCGATTAAAGAAAATAAATCCAAAAGTCGAAATTTCTCAAACAAGGGAGAAATCAAAGGGAAATTACAAAAGATAAATATAATAAATGGTGGACTACACGAAAATTATCAAATTATGGATCAATCATAATATGTGTTAAGAAAGAAACTGTTTTCGGGGACTAGAACCATACACGTACATGTTGGAAGGTACAATGTATACTATTATTTTGAATCTGACGTTGAATTCTAGCACTTCACTAAGGAGCCTGCCTGTTCTACAGTTCTAAGACAAAGGGAAAATTAATGTTCTACTCATTCTAGGATTAGCTAGAGCCATGTACCTGATCGGAATCGAACTCGGTGGAGTCCAGCTTGGCGATGGGCGCGGTCACAGCAATAAGATCTATCTCCCTGTGTTCCACCGACTGATCCCTCGGAGGCGGGGACGGCGCCTCCAATTCGGCTTCCACTTCAGTTCGGACGCTGACGGCTTCATCATAGGAAGGCAAAGGCAACGCACTGTTCTTCACGATCACGATGTCGCTGTCCTCCGCCGGTGACTCAAAGTCCTGTTGCATGCGTTCGGCCACTGCTTGGGCTCCAGGTATTTCAGCTCCGTAACGCCAGCTGTCGGCGACATCTTCTCTCTGTTCGAACTGAGGTCCTTGCTGATCGGCTTCGCGGTTTACAGATGGGGCTGCAGCAGCTACATGAATGGCAGTCTCAGCCACAAGACTGGATTCCAACTTAGGGGATATTGCCGAGTCATAGGCTGGAGGAATTTCTCGCTCGAGCCTGTACTTGCCTTTACGAGGGGAGACTTTCTTTGGGGTTCTGGCATCTTCGTCACTTTCGTAGAAGCTGTCTTTCCGTCTGGCTCCTTGTTTGCTGCGGTCGAGCTCACTGGAGGAATCTGAGTGCGCGAATGAATGCTCGAACGAAGCTGTCATTGAGTCCGAGCCCAGTCCTTGTTGCTCCACACCGTCATCTGAGGGAATCTCCAGCTTTAATTCTTCAGGCATGAAGGCAGGACCACCCATATCAGAAGTATCGAGTGACAAGTGATGTTCAGCATTCATTGGTTCATATTCATTGGCCGCCAGTGTGATTTCTGACTGGGCGGCAAAGGCGGTGCTTTCTTCCTCGCCACGCCCCCATGTGGGCTGGGCCGCTGTCCCCGGCAAGGGCTCCGAGAAAGGCGACATGGTGCTGCTATCAATGGTGGGAGGCAACTGAAACGGGTGGTGTAATTGGGGCTAATAAAACGACAGTAAAAAATACCAGAAAAGCAAATGCCCCGTGGAAATTAAAAAAAAACAAAAAAACAACGAAACAATCGACTGTGATAACTGATAGTAAGAAAAATGCTCCCAATATAATCCTTATGTGCTGAGAAAAACTGATAAGGAAAGAAAAATCTCCCATGGTGGGGTACAGAAATGTGAAGATTATTTTAGTGGTGAAAATCTTCCTGGATCCCCCATCGACAGAACAATGGCTTCACCGGTGATTTGTCTTTTGATGCATAAAATAATCATATAATCGGTGCATAATGTGGCTGAAACTGTAGAAAAGCTGTAGACGTTAAATCTGCTGACCGTAATACATGTAAAAAGTCACAGAGAAGCAAAATAGCGAGCAAATATTTTCAAACTCATCAGAGGATTTAACATACAATCATAGTCGTCATTAAAATATGGAGTCGTCTCATCTAAAAGTCATCAATGTCATGCTGATGAGTTTTAGTTTCTAATCTGTAAGATGGCCAGTTCACGCCCTGTTTAGAGCTATGAATACTCGTTGTTTACTTTCTTTCAGTTTCCTCAGTTTATCTCATAAACATGAACACGACAAGCACAACTTCATTGTACACCAGTTGTTCCCATTGCTGTCTAACTTTAAACCTCATTCAGGAAAATACAAAACAAAAAATACAGCGTCAATCAATCGACACGAAGAACATGTATGCAGGTAATCTATCATTCTCTACATATACCTGTGTGTTTAACCCTTGAAGTGCTAGAGGCCGATTCGGTCAAACACTCACTTAGCGTACACCGCTTGAAATGAACCATTTTTGACTGTTTTTGCAAACTCTTTGTCTTATATAGAAGGTGGAACACTTGTGAAGAAGAGATTAAAAAAAAAAAAAAAAATTCTCGACATTTGACTTGTCTGAAGAAAACGTTTTTTTTTCTCTTATCGTGACATTAATGGTTAAAAAAAAAAAAAATTGCCTCACATATTATTTCCAACAACAGAGGCAAACGTGATTTTCTCCTGTATACTTCTTGTCTTTACACTTCTTGTATTAGGCATGAATAATAATGTCATCACAGAAACGCTGAGATTCCAACCCATTTTGCCCACACATTTAAAGCTAAACCGTCTAATCTTGTATCTCCTGTTCACAAATGCTGTCATGTATTTCAATTCAAGATCCAACTTCACTTCACCTCTTGTCCTTCGTTCTTGTACACCCCCCCCCCTCAGGTCATATTAAACGCTACCTTGTCATTTCAAACAGCATCAATTTAATATGATAAAATCTGAAATTGCTAAGGCCTCAGCTTGTCCACCTTTCAGGTCAGTACAAATGCTTAAGCCTGTCAGCGTTTATGTCATTGGAAAACACGGACTGACTATAAAGGATGTTGAATTTTTACGCATGGACGTATGCTTCAATCGGCGTAGACATCATGGACAGACAACTTTGATATTTATGTACTGTATACCGCAAATTCCATGAGCTACATAGCATCAGACGAAAGTCATCTTTGAACACCGTTAGAATATTATTATTATTATTTTTTTAAATAAAAAAATACAAAATTTTCCCCAATGCTACCGGCAAAATTTAAAAGAAATCTACTCAAATGACGGCTAGATTCTGACAGCGCATGTGCACGGTGGTGTCGATTGTCGAGTGGCAGGTCGTCGGACTCGGGGTCAAAAGTTGCGGGTTCCAACCACAACTGGTCCCGACATTTTGTCCTTGAGAAAGGCAGTTTACACACGCCCTGCTTGATCCTGGTTAAAATGGATACCCGACTATAGACAGTGATTGCTATTGATAGAATGATAGGGTACCTAACAGGCAGCCGCCTTGTATGTTTCCCGGGAAGCTGAGAATGTACCTGGGTCTGCCAGGGTAATGACAGATTACACAGCGCTTAGAGCCTGTCCTGTGCGGAATTAGCGCTAGCCTATATGAAATGCTCTCCATCATTGTTTCTACATACTCTATATTGATATTCAGGGAAGCAAACCCCACGTTTATCCAGATCTTTGAACAGCCATCTCAAATCCTCAATGCTGCTCGTTCAACATGATACAAGATCTAGGCTGAAGTATTTACAATAGGAAGAACTGAGTGTTCTGGCTGTATCTTAACCAGGATGAATTATTCAGAGCAGGGATGAATTTTGCACTTTTGAGTGATTTCAGTTTAGCTGAATTATTTCGAACAGCATGAATGCCTGCATCAACTGTTTCCAATCTAGGCTGAATTATTCAGAACTAGACGATTGAGTGTTTTTTTCTAGCAGCTATTGAAACGCAGTCTGTGTTTCCGCTGAAACATAGTTTCTTTCTTATCAGTAGTCTAATCTTTTAAAAACTTGCCACTCTAATAACAAACTTTGGACGATAATTGTACTCATCTCTGCGGGTTTCGATATCGATTGACGAGATCCATTGCTGACAATCTCTTTAACGATCTTGATGCGCCAGCACTCGATAAACATTGCCAGGCTGCAAGAAAAACTCTAAACCTGTTCATGAGAATTTCTTTCGGAGACCCTCCCTCTCTCTCACTCTGTTTCTCTACCTCCCTCCCTCTCACCCTACCTACCTCTTTCTGTGTGTCTCTCTCTCTGTCTGTCCGTCCGTCCATCCATCCATCCATCTAAACTATCTATCTGTCTGTCTGTCTGTCCATCAGCCCGCCCGCCCGCCCATCCTATCTATCTATCTATCTATCTATCTATCTATCTATCTATCTATCTATCTATCTATCTATCTATCTATCTATCTATCGGCATCAAAACGCTTCCAAAATGTAACAACAAGTTCACATTGAAGATTTAAACTATCTTATTTTTCTTTCATAGACAGTTCCTTCTCTCTCTCTCCACTAATTCCTGTTTTTATAATGATCTGAACGATTTTAGCGGGATTGTTTCTTTTCGTACAATATTTTTCTCTCTACTAAAACACTTTCAAAATATGAGCTAAGAACTTTCAAAGTACTAAAGTCTGTTTCCATCTCCTGCTCTACAGTTGAATTTTGTTCAATCCTCAACTGATGAATCTGGTATTTGGCATTAACATTTCCAAAGCCTGAGACGACAAACATCAACATTTTCCATCCCTGTCTCCAGCTCCAAAAGGAATCAAAACTTGATTCAACCTCCAAAGCGCCTTCAACACTACTGTCAATATTTATGTTGCATGTTATGTCCCATCTACATGTTTTCAACTGGACTGATGTCTTTTCGAGTGTGGCCAGAATATCTGCAACAACATTCCCAGAACTAACGAACTGCATACATTTTAAAGCATATCATTTCCTATCCAGCCCATCTTTCTACATCCTTCCACTAGATTCTAGTTATATTTTGAAATATGAAATGCTGACCACTCAGACACATTAGGAAGCCGTCACTTTGAGGACTTTTCGAGATTTCAAAAATATTCCATCTAATATTTCCCATAATATCGTTTCCTTATCTTGCTCATGTCATGCAATTACTCCCTCTTCCTTTTCACCCTTGTCAAAGCTGCTCCCCGTTCCGGGCTGTTTTGAAGTAATGACGATATCCTGACTATGAAGATATTACTGCTATGCACTCTAATAACTATTGTACAGTTATTTTTTTTTTTTAAATACAAAAAAAAAAAAAAAAAGGGGGGGGGGGGAGTATTGCAGATTTGTTGGTCTTGTTTGCCGTGTAATACTCTAGTTATGAGTGTCATTGGTCAACCGGGACATTGCTAATTTTGCTTGGCTGAAAATATTACAATTATTGGCTGAAACTGGGTCTTGTATTATCAGAAAAATGTCCAGGTTAACAAAATTGCCAAATAGACCTAACAGAAAGACCGATTTTATCAGTTCAGCTATATTATAGTTGTGAGACATTCATACCTGTTAGCTTTGTGTCCTGTTAAAAATCTAACTGATGTAATGAAATATTACGCAGGTACCAAAGATTACTGTGCCTTCCAGCTACACATCATTCAAATGTCATTCTGGGTGGTAACTAGATCAAAACAGACTCTTTATTTTTGAAACAACATGACTCAAAAGTGATTCAAGAAATATTTTGTTTCACTTATTTCAGCCAGTTGACTATTTCATTAGAGGCTGCCATTGATAAGATCATCAAGCCAGGCCATTCTGTGAGAGCCAATAACACGTCACACTGCTCCATGCCATTCAGTTTGGGTAGTAGGACAAAAACTGCAGTAGTAAACACAAGACTGAAGCCCACGTCAGCATACATTCTCAAGCAGCGACTCACACAACACCCATTAGTAGTTCTGACCACTCAAAGGTGAGCTCGACACATGGCATAATACACAGTTTTGTCTCTTTTTTTTTTTTAGGGTTGGGGAACCATACAGGCCAGCAACACACAATTGAAGGGGTGGCCGTTTTGCAAAGGGCACACACTGTGCAACAATGAGTTTGGCTTGTCATGAACATGCATTGATTTCTTGTATAACAATGGTAAAAAAAAAAATCAGCTCAAGCAAAGTCGATTGTAAACCAAAATGACATAAAATAGCCATGGAAAAACGAGCAAAAATAATAATCATGATAAATAGGACACCGTTTAAACCATATTTAAAGCCAGTAAAAAAAAAAAAAAATACACACAAAAAAAAAAAACACCATCTTTTTGCTGAAGCATTGATCAAAACAAGCAATGGCATTAATGCAGTCATTTGAACTTCACACCATTTAAAGTCATACAATTCATGCATCACAAATGATGACTTCAGTCAGAGGCAGACTGTATGACTCGGCCAAAATTGAAGGAACAAACTTAAATTTAGAACTCAGTCGAAATCTGGAAATATTCTGCACGTTGACCGTTTTCATACACTTCTCAGCAAAGATAGTCCCTAACAGCTGACTAATGCCTGTGTAACTAAAAAAATGGATTTAGTCCAATTTTTAAAAAAGAAACCAGAAGAAACTCAGGTTTCTTAAAAAAAAAAAAAGAAACATATCATTACAAGTTCTGGGAGTCATGTGAAAACACATTTTTTTAAATCCTCAAATACAGTGACTCTTCTCTACTGATGCACATAGTGAAAATGTTAATGTCAGCAAATTTCTATTATCAGTGTGTTTCACTACCGTCAAAATATTTTCTTTTTGTAGTTTCTGATGGCACTAAGTCTCTCTTTTCTCGTGCAGTTTCAACAGAACAAGTATCTTCTTTGTTTGGACCTTTACAGGTATCGATATTTCCATACAAAACAAACAATATAATAATAACAATAGACACCACTTACACATGAGTTATAAACAAACACAGCCATCAAGGTCTCCTTTACCTGTGAGTCATGTTTGAAGGCTTCAGCCAGTGGGAGGGGCTTGGCCACGCCTATCTTGACGGTGCCGCGAGCCGCCCCCTTGAGGGCCTGCACGGCCTCGTCCAGTGTGGCGTGCTCCACGTTGACGTTGTTGACGAAGATGAGACGGTCTCCAGGCACCAGTCGGCCATCCATTTGGGCCACCCCGCCCGGCACCAGGCTCCGGATGACAATCACGGTCTCGCTGGGGTTCACTGGGTCCTGGAAGAGAAGCATCTAGAGTTTAGCCATCCACTGGACATCAGCTCCGTTTCTTCTCCTCGATAAGGATTAGTTAGAGCCTTAATGGGCCGTATAGGAGTTCATATTATCATTATTGCCTTTTCTCATCTTTCCCGATTTTGCTTTTCCGATATAATGAACCGCTTAATGAATAGACATTTTTGAGTCTTCATAGTGGATGCCTTATGTTCACAGTTTCGGTCATGTACTGGAACTATGGGATTCATTTCAAATTATCAAAGGAGCTCCTAAATGTTACTTCCTTAATTAAATAATAATGGAAGTCATACGTATAATTTCGTATCAACATTCACTTCAAACCAATACTTAAATCTTTACAAGATCATAACCATTTAGGCTGGATAAAAATATTCACAGTTATTCATATTGACACTCTACTGTACATAGAGTTCATTTGACAGATCTTTACAGAATCTATTGTCATTGGACAAACAGCTCATAAATTAACATTAGAGTAATGTTTGACCCTCGTGTAGAGTTGATCATTCATCTGTAAAATGAACTGTGCCAGAGATTTTATGAGACTCATTTTCAAGTCTCTATAGGACCTTGGGAGGATGCACAGTTGACGAATCTTTACAAAGTTTTATTTTTGAGCTTACTGAGAAATTTATATCCAGACTTCCTATTTATGAGTTAAATTGTCCACTTATGAGTTAATCGTCCACATGCCCCTTTGCAAATGTTTTTGAGTCATTAAAACAGTCATCAAATTCACCGCTCATTATGTATTGGCTTGCTGTTCCCAATGTACCCACCTGGTAGTCCAGTATACTGAAGCCCAGGCCTCTTTCTCCTTTCTCCAGTTCGATGACCACAGGCTGGGAGCTCCACATGGCCAGACCGGTCAGCGGCTCCAAAGAGCGGGACTTGGACTTGTTGAGAGCTGTACTGGCCGGAGATTCGGACGTGGGCAAGGCCATCTCGGACTTGGCCTTCACAAGTCTCTCAGTCAGTGGTGGTCCAGGCTCAACTCCACGTCTGGGAACAGTCAAACAGCCACAAATAGTTACCTTCTCTGGCTTTTATTCAATCCTTTCTTACGTCTGAGGATACTCTGACTTCTATACCTTACTTAAATGGTAGCATTGAGTTACATTTCAAATTCAGTCTCATATCCAACCTTATCTGGTGTGCTGACAAAAACCCTATGATACTTTTTCTCTATGCAGACCTTTAAGCCATCTGTATTCTCCAGTGCTACCAAAGTGGAAAGGATTTCCATTGATTAAACAATACATGGGAAATAATATGACTAACACAAATTGTTAAATTAACCTATATTCTTCACTGATACCACAGTGGTAGGTACTTAGGCTGTTTAATAATATGCTGTGCATTTTCACATTGCTGGGCGGTGCTCTTAGCAAATTCACTGACCATCAAATAAAAAACAACAAATGAGACTGAAACGGGATAACTGCTTTACAAAAGCAATTTATTTTTTCACTTTGGTTTTTGATTCTTTCCTGTAATGTCAGAATAAGTTTTATTATCGATACTATTTACTATGAGTATCATCATTTTCTTGTTTTCCTGCAGGCCACGCTTTGTGTTTGTTCAAGAATGATGAGAATTGGGTCAATATGGTATTGGTGAAACTGATGACACAGACAGACTAAGGGGCTGACAACACGTACGAGTAGGGTGTGGTTCCCGGAATTTGCATATCAGGCTGGGTGAAGGAATCAGGCAGGGGGACCTTTCGTCTGGCGCACACCAGGCGCACATGCTGAGGCAGATCTTTGAGGATCTCCACAACGCTGACGTGGTTCAGCCCTAGGAGCCGCCGGCCATTGACCTACACGGGAGAAAGTAGGACAAGACCAAAACACCTCATGATGTGCACTTCTCTGCGAGTGAGTTGCAGCAACATCTACAATAACAACAGCTCAGCAAAATAGACAGAGGCAACATAACATTCCCAGTATTAAAAATCTAAAAAAAAATAAATAAATAATAATAATAATTAAAAAACAAAAAATAAAATAAATCAAAATATAAATAAAAATAAAAAGAGTCAAAGTTCTGGTTGTTATCTTATGTCTATGTCTCATAATGAAGATGTTCATCCCTCAGTTCACATATTCTCCTTTGTGTTCAATTTCATATTACAAACGCTTTCAAAAGCTCTTTACTTTTAGTATTTTTACTACAAAACCTTTTTCGGCCTTTTCTTTCCTCTTTGTTCTGAAGACTTGAGCGTAGTTAAATACTTATTATGGAACAATACCAAGAATGGAGGAAACTGAAGGAAGTTCATATTAACGTGTCATCGTTGACAGCATACAGAATTAATCTCTGTCAAAGCAAAGGAACAGTGTCTATGCTGGAGTTCAGTATTGCCAAATTCAGCAATTCTACAGTACAACATCATTTAACCATTAATGATTGACTCATGTGATTAAAACTGTGGGTTCTCAATCATGGACTCATAAACTGATGAACTGTTTAAAGAGATACAAAAGAAAATAAGAAACTCTAACGTAGTTTGAGAAAGTGCTTTTCCCTGACAAAAGTTGTTTTGAGAAAGTTGTGATTTACAGAATATATATTTTCTTGATCTCACGTTTGCCATAACATAGCAGTCAACAAAATGCATGCATGTTTCTGAATAAGAAATATAATACAATAGGTGGCTTCTAATGTTGGGAAAAACAGTATTGGGATAGGCTTCGAAAGAGTTACAGAGGTAACAAACAAACAGAAAGACTTCATGTTAGAACATGTTCAGAGCTCACCTCCAGCAGCTCATCGCTGCTCTTCAACCTGCCATTCAGTCCCACAGGACCGTCGGGTAAGATGGAGCGGATGTAGTGATGGGGTCGAACCTCCACCCCTTCTTCCACGTCCACCGTCCCTTCCAGGCTGATACCCAGGCCACCACCTTCCTTGAACTTGGCCAACTGGGCCACCTAGTAAGCAAATCAACAAGTGCGTAAATGATTCATCCAGTCACAGGCTGTGTGTGTCAGCAAATTGAAGACTGAATACCAACAAAATCACAATTCAACAACCCGTCCATCCATCTAATCCACTTGTCGAATCGTCTGTCAGTGCCTCTATCTATCTGTATTCTGCCCATTTGCCTATTCGTGTGTGTGTCTCTTCGTCCACCCATATGTCCATCCATCTATCTCCATATCTCTTTCTCTCTAGTCATCTCTCTTTTTATTCATTTTTGCATGGGATCACCTCATTCACTAACCCCATAAAAGGAGGAAAAACATCGAAACATCGTTATTAATGCACAACTGTCCAAAGAAGCATGAAGACATTGTGAGCACATGGAATTGTCAGTAAGTGCATGTACTGTAATCCAAATACACTTCAAAGAATACACATTCTGAGTCTGGGTGTCTGTTCAGTGGACAGTTTATGGTTAGACTTTAAACTCTTACATGGGAGACGTGCAATGCGAATCAAGATGAGATCACCCACTGGTAGGGAGGTAAGCCATTCAGATCGAATTCTCATAACAGGAAGAAAAAAAAAACACACACACACAAAACAACAACAACAACAACAACAACAACAACAACAACAACAACAACAACAACAACAACAACAACAACAACAA